>JBBBDQ010001383.1:1052500-1177500 GCA_037127315.1 Ascarosepion bandense | reverse complement strand
GTGCCATCAGAAACCTTATTAAGAAGTTAAGAGTAGAGTTCGTGTCCAATGATAAAGTTATGGGTATCAAGATTTGTAGAAAATGTTCGTAGTAGTAATTGTTGAAAGAGATAAAGAGAAAGAGAACAATGTGCGACCTGACATTATCTCCGGGTCGATTTGAAGTTGAAGTTACATTTTAGTTGTTTCGTCCCGCGGCTCCCATCTGACTATGACTGACGCTGATCGGGGCCCTTTTATTGTCATCAGATTTTTGCACTGAGTCGCGAAGTCCTTAAGTTTTGCAAGTCGCTCCCATTGGTCAAAATCAATTTAACACCAACTTGCGAATTCTGGGTTCGACTTTTTCTTTAAGCTCATTTTTCTATTTGGGAAAACCAGGATTTCACACGTTATTGTGAATTTTTGTAAAAGTGAAGAAGAAAGTTGATTTTAATTAAATTCTTATCCGCTTTGAGTTTATATTTAAGTCTATAAACGTTTACTGGGTTCTGGGTTCTGGATTAAGTGTATATAGATCGCTATATTACTTGGTTCTGAAATAGATAAATATTTTTCGTTTAAATTTGTCTTTTTAGACTTTTACTTGGTTGGGTGATACGTAAATTTTTCTCTTTTTTATTCTAACCTGTAAGCATTGGATATGCGTTGTGGTGCAGTGGATATCGGCCCGGAACGAGAAATCGGAGAGCCGAGTTCGAATTCCAGTTAAATTCATTGCATTGACTTACGCGCAAATACCCTTGGGAAAGGTATTAATCCATCTCTTCCCTCCTGTTATGGGTTAAATAACAGGACAGACTGGGTTCTATAGCCTTGGCTGGCAACCAGTCTACCGCAGAAAGCAATAGCAACCTACTGCGGGATAATCTTTTGTCTAATCAATCATGTCTCTTTCGAGACATGATCGCCCAAGCTTGTTTCACGTATGGCACTTAACTGACTGTAAGCATTTACGTTGATAGCTGCGTATCGGTTGCTTAAATATGAGTCTATGATCATTTACTCTCATTCAGGAATAAGTAAATATAGATATATATGTGGAGGTAAATAAATTCTAGTTTGTAACATCAAAAATATTAAAGATTATTGCTATCCTGTCATACGGATTTTAATCATGAAGAGTGACGTAGAATCTATTGGCTGATATATCTAAACTTATTTATAAATGGAACTTTGTCTGTGTGTGTGAGTCTGTGTGTGTGTGTGTGTCCGTTACCCATAGACTCCGAAACGGCTGAATCGATTTTCTTGAAAATTTACACAGTTGTACTATAAGCATGTGCGAGTGTTCTTAGCTAGGTTTTGTGTCGAGGTACCCGATATATATAAATATCGATATATAAATATCGAAAATCGATAGTCAAAAAAGTCGGGTTATAGAAGGAGTGGTCCGATTTTAATCCAATTTGATACACTCATAGACAAAGACGTAAGAAACGATATTCAGAAGTTTCAAGGTTGCAGTTCTTACAATAGTGCAGAAAATTTGATATCGATACCAGGAAATCAAAATTTGATTTATATCCATTCATTTTTCTTTCAGTCTAGGGTTTCGCTTTAACTGGAAACAACTATTGCTTTTTAGTCTTTCGTGCCAACATCCAAAGAGCCTGAGCTCCAGGACCATGGATTAGTTTTAACGCTTTCATTGCACCCGAGCAACGCCGGGCTATACTGCTAGTTTTATATATATATATATATATATATATATATATATATATATATATATATATATAAAGAGAAATAGGAATGATAAAACTGTAGAAATCTAAACCCTGGGAGTTACCACCATTTTCAAGTAACGCAATTTGTACTTTAAGTGCAGATTGTAATGTTTTTTTAGTCAAGTGCCATTATATATCATTTTGAGTCTTTATTGCTTTTACTTATATTGTGTGGCCTCTTTTCCCTTCCTCTTGATTAAATTGACAGTGATACATTGGTGGCCTAATTTTTTCTTTTTTTTAATTTCTGCGTTCGTTAATTAGCGAATTAGTATTTAATATGGCAATTATTTACTCAACATATGTGCGTATAAGGCGACTGCCTTCTTGTATGGCTTAATGAGTTAATCAGATGAAAGTTAAAATTTGCTGATTTTAATAAATAAACTTTATTATTTCTCAAATTGCTTTTCCATCTATTTGTCTAATTTGTTAAGCTTATTACTTTTTTTTTTCAAAATGTCTACTTTCATACAAATGTTCTTCGAAAAACAAGAATCTATTCTTTCTTTTTTTAAAATTTTCACTTATGGGTAAAAAAAAACCCCTCAATATTGTCATTGCAAAGGTATGAATCTATTTGTTTTAGCTGTGAGTTCATTAAGAGTCTTTGAATAGGCATGAATATATTTAATGTTTTTTACAACTACTGGTGGGAAATCAAACTGATGACCTACTACCTATGAGTTAAATGGCACACTAATAGCTTTGGCAAAGGCATGAATACGTTAATTCGTTTTCCAGTTAAGGAAAAATCATATTAAAGCCCTTGGGAAAAAAAAAACAAATCTTTTTGTTCTATTAGCTAAGTGTTAAATAGCAGACAGTTTTAGGAATGACAAAAATACATTTATTCTTTTTTCTGGTTACGGTTAAAAATCACATTAATGCCCTAGGAAAAGTATAAGTCTATTTGTTGTTGTTCTAGTTCTGAGTTAAATAACACACTAATAGTTTTGGAAAAGGCATGAATCTCTTTGTTTTTCTTCCAGTTATGCTACAACCTAATATTTGGGAAAATATCAACCTATTCTTTTTTTTCCTACTATGGGTTAAATGGTTGTTGTCAATCCAATCTAAGAGATGTAAATTTGAATTCTTGGGGAATGAAGAGAGAAGCGGGAGTTTATTCCCCTGTATTATAGCAATTCACTGATAATTAAGAAAAAGAAACCGTAAAGAGCCATGTTCACATTCCTTTGAATAGAAATGTCGTTAAAAGAATATATATGAAAGATAAGATTTTTACAATTCTGAGCATCAGGAAGAGAGAACTGAAGTTCCTGAGACACGCAATGAGGAAGGAAAGCCTGGAGAACCTGATACTGACTGGCCAGATAGAAGGAAAGAGAGACAGAGGAAGGCAGCGGATAACATATTTGCACGGCCTGATCAGGTGGATGACGGAACGGGGGTTGCCAGGAGTAACAGGAGTAAGCATACTGGGAGCCACAAGTGATAGGGAGACGTGGAGAACCATGATCGCCTACGTCCTGAAAGAACTGGGCACATAGAAGAAGAAGAAGAAGAAGAAGAAGAAGTGAGCTTTGGATTTCCATTTTGTCTCCAATTGCGTCTGGGTGTGGCTGGGTGTGGCAAGCATGCCATAAGATTTTAAAATCAATTTCCGAGGTTACTTTTGTGCGGCTATCGTCATAAAAAAAAACTATTTAGATGATAATATACAAATGTATTTTTGTCAAGCACGCCCTGGCAATGTTTTCTTAGAGATTCAATCAGGGTCGTGCTTAGGGCCCCCCGCAGACCCCGCAATTGCGGGGAGGGGCGCAAGTTCCCTAGGGGCCGCAAGTCCCCGAGAAGCCACAAAGCTCCTTGGCCCCGAAGATTTATTGTAATGAAAAAAAAAAAAGAAAATAACAAAATAATTATTAGGATTAACTGGAAATTTATTATCATAATTGTATGTTGAAATAGACATCTATAAACCCGGCTTGCTCTCTGTCTCTTTATCTATTTCCCTTATTACTAACCCCCCCCCCCCCGCCAACATCCCACACACAACTGACCAAGTATAAGAAAAGAAATTAAAAATTAAAAATTTAATAGAAAAAATCAGTTTCCAAACTGTGATCTAATTAAAATTTAAAATTTAATAGGAAAAATCTATTTCCTAAATCCAAAATTGAAATTAAATATACAAATTTACATTAATTATAAATTAATGTACTTATGAAATTATGCTTAAATACAAAAATATTCTGCACAAAATAAGCATCCCACCCCCTACCGGCTTTTCTAAGAAATCCAAAGGATATAGTCTAGTCGCAAGATAATAAAAACTTACATTCTAACTGCTAATGTTAAATCTGTCTAGAAATCAAAGACTCTCATTAATCAACCATATTAACTATTCACTTTCTTCAAAATTCTAACAGTCAATCCACAAAACTTGTTCCCTTATCACAAACCCCCACCAACATGCCACACACAACTGACCAAATATAAGAAAAGAGGCTTTCCATTCCTGTCCACACCGCCAGATGAGACATTCTAGTTTCAATGTCGAAACAAATGTACCATTTGTAGTGGATATATAAAAAAATTATGTACATGTTCTAAAATATAATTTATATATTATATATCGAGCACTGTTTTGTTTTATATATCGAGCATTGTTTTGAATTAATGTTTTGGACGTTGTAAAAATTATTTCTTCGTTCTGTATTCACTCGGATATATATATATATATATATATATATATATATATATATATATATATCTTTGATAGAAGCCTTCCGGCCCCGAAGAGGCCGCAAATCATTTGTAATTAAAAAAAAAATGAACTTGTGAGAGAAATAGATTATAGATATTTGTTTCAACATACATACAAGAACATAACATGTATATTTTTTTCCGTTTTTTCGTTATCATGGAATATCTGCATTCCGAGAGTATCTTATTTTGTTTGAAGTACCATTTATTGTGGGTTCAGTATGTTTGGCGGAGCGCAAGTTGCATTCTGCGTGTAGAGCGGGTCGCAAGGCGCATTCTGCGTGTAGAGCGGGTCGCAAGGCGCATTCTGCGTGTAGAGCGGGGCGCAAGGCGCATTCTGGGGGGGGTTGGGGGGCATGTTGCTAAGCACGACGCTGGATTCAATTCACAAAACGGATGTCAGGAAACTGAATTTAAAACAGAAGAGAAAAGTTCAAATTAATTCTAAAAATTACACGTAGGCAGCCTCATAAATAAACTAAAAAAAGGAAAATATCTTTTTTTTTTTCCCTGCTTGTCAGATAAAATGATCATACTGGCTTTTTGCCGTATGCACAGAGCATATTTATACTTAAGAACGGCAGAGCAGAGAGATTCTACTTTATTACAGGTAAAAAAAATCCTTATCCGCTTTCGCTTCGAATTTTATTTCTTTATTTTCTCTTCGCTTTTCTGGTTTTGATATTGACACATTTTCAAGAAAAAATCTTCAGCAACAGAAATATTTCCATTGCTGGTTTGAAATGAATAAAATAGAAAAATCAGTTAAGTGCCATACCTGATACACGCTTGGGCAATCATGTCTCGAAAAAGACACGACTGACTGGGTAGAATATTATTCCGCAGTAGGTTGCCATTACATTCTGCGGTAGACTGGTTGCCAGCCAAGGCTAGAGAATCCAATCTGTCCTGCCATTTAACTCATAGCTGGAGGGAGAAGAGACAGATTATATTACGTTATTATATTAAGTAAAATAATTGGAGGATCAGTTTATTACTTCATAACAATAGAAAGCCGATCCCCCACTTTATACCCAGTAGAAGTTTTAATTATGTTTTCAACTATTATATTCAGTCAATCAGTTAAGTGACATATGTGATACATGCTTGGGCGATCATGTCTCCAAAGAGACACGACTGTCTGGGCAGAAGATTATCCCGCAGTAGGTTGCCATTACATTTTGCGGTAGACTGGTTGCCAACCAAGGCTATAAAACCCAATCTGTCCTGTTATTTAACCCATAACTGGAAAGAAGAAACGAATTTATACCTTTCCCAAGGGTATTTGTGTGTAAGTGAATGCAATGAATTCAACTGGAATTCGAACTTGGCTCCCCGATTTGTTGTTCTGAGTCGATATCCACTGCACCACAATGCACTTCCTCATTACGTATCCCAAAATCCTCAGCTGTCTATTCTGGATGCTCTTGTTTGCATTCTCTCCATAGTATACTCGGTATCCTTCTGTAGAACCACATTTCTGTTGCTTCAAGTCGCTCTTTCATCTTTGAAGAGATCGTCCAACATTCGCTGCCATATAGCACTCTGTTTTTCTTTTTTTTTATGAGATCTTCTTGTCTCTCAATACTCTGCTTAGCTTTTGAAATGCGTCGTTGCCCATGTCAATGTGTTTTCGGATCTCAGTGTCGCACTTTTCATCTTCTGTCACCGAACTCACTACCTGTAACTGTTCTAAATTTTCTTTTTTCTTTTCCATTTCATTCATCATCCGTTACACCCAAAGGTGTGTAGGGCAGCGACAAAGCTTCTCCACTTTGAAGATTTTTCAAAATGCATGTGTAGTCCAAAGCATTTGACTCGCATGATTCATCATCAGGGAGTGTGAGAGAAAAAAGAAATTAATGTATTTTATCCATAACCAACACCTCATCATCCATTACACCCAATGGTATGTAGGACAGCAACAAAGCTTCTCCACTTCTGCCTATCTTGGGCCAGACTAGTCAATGAACCCCAAGAGTACTGCATGGCTTTCATCTTATTCTCCACCGTACTTCTCCATGTCGTTCTTGGTCTTCCCCTCTTTCTTTTGCCATTTGGGGTCCAGTGCAGTGCTGTTCTTGTGATTGACTGTGGATCTTTCCGGAGCACATGCCCAATCCATCTCCACTGCTTTCTTGTAATGATGCTGCCCATGTTCTCTTGCTTGCATCTCTTTAACAGGTCTTCATTGGATATCTTCTCTGGCCAAAATTATTCTCATTATTCATCGTAGGCATACGGTGTGAAAGGATCGAAGTTTGGCGAGATCCGCCTTAGTCATTGTCCAGCACTCGGATCCGTAGAGGAGAGTAGATACAACACAATTCTGGTATAGCTTGGTGTTGGTGCTGTACTGTGTTGATCTCCAGATGTTGTTCATTTCTTTAAACACACTCTATGCCTTGCCCGGTCTGCTTTGAATATCCTCTTTCGTGCCACCCTCAAGTCTTCAAGAGAACCATTTTTCTTCGGTGTTCATATATTCGGTCCATGGTATATTCGGCATCATCCTTGTAGAACCACATTCCTGTTGCTTTAAGTCCCTTTCTCATCTTTGAGTGGATTAACCTGCATTCACTGCATTTTAGGACGACATATATCACGTAAAACTTCAGTACACTTTTCTTTGTTTCTAGCGAAGTTTTTATGTTACTTTATACTTTGCTTAGGTTTGGGAATGAAACTTGACCACCTCAATACGTCTTTAGATCTTTGTGTCACACATTCCATTCCCTGCAAGAACACTTCCCAGATATATAAATGATTTTATTAATTTGATTTTAGCATCCCCGATCGAAGGAAGCATTCCAGAAATTGAGAAGCAGATCCACCAGGGATAGGGAAACGTGGAGAGCCATGATCGCCTACGTTCCTGAAAGGACAGGGCACATAGAAGAATATATACGCCAACTGTTTATAAGAAATTATAACGTGAATATAAAGTGGGGGATCAAACCTATATTATAATCAATATATAAACTGATCCCTCATTTTGTGGCCATGCTAGTTTCTTTACATTCATATTCTAGATTTATGGGCTTGAGCTAGTGGATGACAGAACGAGGGTTGCGTTGTGTAACAGGAGAAAACATACTAAGAGCCACCAGGGATAGGGAAACGTGGAAAGCCATGATCGCCTACGTCCTGAAGGGACAGGGCACATAGAAGAAGAAGAGCCATACCAAGCTATTTTGGACTGAATAATAAATATTTTTAAAGATCTGATATAAATGAAATAAGTTTGATTTATTTTTTTAGAAGTCTACGATAAATCGTACTGGGAAACCAATTTGCTTTTTTGTGCGATAGATTTAAAACTACAAACATTAAAATAAACAAAGTTAACTTCAATTGTTTTTGTCTATTTGCATTTCATTTGATTTTGACATCTTTTACACGTTTTCTTTCAGTCCGATCCGTAAAAATAAAACGGGCTGACAGATTTTGACACGGTCTCCTAATGTTTTTTTCTCCCAGAGCTGCCGACACATTCGCCAGGTAAATGTGTTGAGCAGGAATGACAAGCTGACGCAAGACATACAACAAAGTCTCCATTTTGCTGTCAGGCGAAATTTGAATGAATTGTCATTGCTGTTGAAATTCTTTCATTTATTAAGCAATCCTGTCAGTAGAAGTACGGAATTGAATGGAAATGAAGAAAAGCCTGGAACTGTTTAAGCATTTCTGACCGTCAAATGAAAAATCGGTCCATAATACAAGTGTCGGTTGAATTTAGTATCATCTATCTATCTATCTATCTATCTATCTATCTATCTATCTATCTATCTATCTATCTATCTATCCACTGAGCTAACAGTCTGTTAATATCTATCTATCTATCTATCTATCTATCTATCTATCTATCTATCTATCTATGTTTGTCGGCTGCTCATTATCTATCTATTAGGTGTTACAAAAAATAATGGACGTTCTAAATGTTGCATTTTGAAAAGCTATGCGCGTTGTGGCGCAGTGGATATCGGCTCGGAAGAAAAAATCGAGGAACCGAGTTCGAATTCCAGTTGAGTTCCTTGAATTCACTCATGTGAAAGGTTCACTTGGAAAATGTGTTAATCCGTTTCTTCCCTCCAGTTAGAGATTAAATAACAAGACTGATTGGGTTCTATAGCCTTGGCTGGCAGCCAGTCTACTGCAGAAAGTAATGACAAACTACTGCTGGATAATCTTCTGCCCAGTCAGTTGTTTCTTTCGAGACATGATCGCCCAAGCGTGTATCACTTATGGCACTTAACTGACTCATTTTAACATAGTATTCATAGTATATATTAGGTGAATTTTGGTGTACATAATAATTAATATGTTCTTTTTAATTATTTTCAGCTTATTTTCTGATGGAAATATTCTTGAAGAATATAAACCCTTAATTATAAACATGAAAAAACATGGTTTCGTTTACTTTTCTTGCATGAGTTCAAACTTGAGAATAGTGCCTCCCAAATTTCTGCCAGTGTCAACAGAGCATGAGAAGATGGGTCCACAAATGATCGTAGAGTATGAAGGTGGTTCCAGGAATTCCGTACTGGTGATGAGAGCCTTGAATCTGAAGAAGGTAGAGGACTGACATGCAGTCTTGACAACGAATAAATTCAAGCAATTGTTGAGCAAAACCCACGTCAAAGATGCTTGGTGTCAGCATTGCAACAGTCTCAAGCATTGTGGTGCAGTGGTTATCGGAAATAGAAATCGGGAAGCCCAGTTCGAATTCCTTGCATTCACTTACGCACTAATACCCTTGGGAAAGGTATTAATCCATCTCTTCCCTCCAATGGTGCAGTGGTTATCGGAAATAGAAATCGGGAAGCCCAGTTCGAATTCCTTGCATTCACTTACGCACTAATACCCTTGGGAAAGGTATTAATCCATCTCTTCCAACCAGTGGTGCAGTGGTTATCGGAAATAGAAATCGGGAAGCCCAGTTCGAATTCCTTGCATTCACTTACGCACTAATACCCTTGGGAAAGGTATTAATCCATCTCTTCCCTCCAGTGGTGCAGTGGTTATCGGAAATAGAAATCGGGAAGCCCAGTTCGAATTCCTTGCATTCACTTACGCACTAATACCCTTGGCAAAGGTATTAATCCATCTCTTCCCTCCAGTGGTGCAGTGGTTATCGGAAATAGAAATCGGGAAGCCCAGTTCGAATTCCTTGCATTCACTTACGCACTAATACCCTTGGCAAAAGTATAAATCCATCTCTTCCCTCCAGTGGTGCAGTGGTTATCGGAAATAGAAATCGGGAAGCCCAGTTCAAATTCCTTGCATTCACTTACGCACTAATACGCTCGAAGTGTTTTTTTTTAAAAGCCATTTTAACATAGGATTTACAGAATATCTATGAGGGTCATTCAATAAATAATGTGAGTTTTTCGGTATAAGGACGTCTTATTCAGATAGAAGCTTTTTTTAAATTTTTTTCCTTTACTTCTTTTTCAAAGGGATTTAATTTTTTTTGCAGATTGAAAAAAACCTTTGAGAGTATTGGAGATTAACAAAGATGGCCGACCAAGAAGCATGCTCCAGGATTGAACAGAGGTCAGTTATCAAGTTTTTGGTTGCTGAAGGGTGCAAACCAGTTGAAATTCATAAGAGAATGTCAACTGTGTATGGTGCCGCATGTTACAGCCAAAAAAATGTCTACAAGTGGGCTAAATTGTTTAAAGAATGACGGAGCAGTGTTGAGGATGAAAACAGGCCTGAGAGGCCTACAGAAGTGAGGTCTCCTGAGGTGATCGAATCAGTCAATGATCTCATTCAGTCTGACAGAAGGGTGACAGTGGATGACATTGCAAGCATTTCGAGCCTATCAGTTGGGACAGCACAGAAAAATGTCCATGATGACCTTGCCTACTCTTGCATCAAGACAACGCAAGGCCTCACACAGCAGCCCAAGCGGTGCAGACGAGCAACGAGCTGGGCTGGCAACAGCTTCCTCATCCTCCTTACAGACCAGACCTTGCCACTTCAGACTTTCACCTGTTTGGTCCCTTAAAAGAGTTCACGAGTTTGAAAGTGACGATGAAGTTAAAAGTGCTGTGAGCGAATAACTGAGACATCAGTCCAAAGATTTTTACGCTAAGGGAATGCAGAATCTTGTGCACAGATGGGAAAAAGATGTAACGCTGCTGGGAGACTACGTTAAAAAATACAAAAAAAAAAAAAGAAAAGAAAACTCTATCTGTATTAGAAGTCCTTATACCGAAAAATTCACCTTATTTATTGAATGACCCTCGTAGAAGTCATTATACCGAAAGATTCACCTTATTTATTGAATGACCCTCGTAGAAGTCCTTATACCGAAAAATTCACCTTATTTATTGAATGACCCTCGTAGAAGTCCTTATACCGAAACATTCACCTTATTTATTGAATGACCCTCGTAGAAGTCCTTATACCGAAAAATTCACCTTATTTATTGAATGACCCTCGTAGAAGTCCTTATACCGAAAAATTCACCTTATTTATTGAATGACCCTCGTAGATGTCCTTATACCGAAACATTCACCTTATTTATTGAATGACCCTCGTAGAAGTCCTTATACCGTAAAATTCACCTTATTTATTGAATGACACTCGTAGAGGTCCTTATACCGAAAAATTTACCTTATTTATTGAATGACCCTCGTAGAAGTCCTTATACCGAAAAATTCACCTTATTTATTGAATGACCCTCGTATGTTGCCTCACGTCTCTTCTTCATCTATGAGGATATTGACTAGTATTCACAACCATGCAAGAGGATAGATATAACATATCAGCGTAGAACTCTTTTCTTTGTTTCTAATGCTATTTTTTTGTTTATGAATACTTTAGCTTCTGTGGAACCATATGAAAGTTTCCTCTTCATCTGTAAAGAAATTCTCGCGCATTCTCTGCAGTATCGGATGTAGATATTACATAGCAACTGAGCAGTTACGAGCTTGACGGACTCTCGATTCTCGGGATAAAAGAGACTCAGACGAGGCTATGCCGAACAGCAGAGTCTCGTCTAGGTTAAATAGACGAGAGTTCAACCTCGCGTATGCGTGGTCTACGGGAAAATGTTTGCTTGATCCTTACGGTAAAAATCGGCCTTGTGCTACATCCTACCTTTTTTGTGGAGGCTCGTGTAAATACCCATTTTTGCAGTTGAGCTCTACGTAAGATATTATAATCTAGAAGAATTCGAGAAACTAAATACTTCTGAAAGACTTTAATATCTATCTAAATGTAACAATATTTATCTTAAACTTAATATTTCATTATTCATTTTCTTTCACTGACATACATCCTTTTATGATCTTTTTTGTGGTCTAACAATACATGTCATTATCACTTTTCTTTTAAATAAATGTTATGTTTATTTTTGTGTTTTTTTTATCATTTTTTACAGCTGTATATTTCCATGTGAAAATATTACGATAAATAAATGTTTGATTATCATATAAAGCAAAGAAAAACTATGGTCAGATTTGAACTTCTGTAGCTGCTTTTCCTTGTAGTTTAATTGATAAGACAGCTGTTACAACTTCGATAACCTTCTAAGGAAAATGAGTTGTGTGCTTGACAGTTTTAGAATGAGTTTGAGAAATTAATTGCAAGTAGATTCGTGTCAAAGCATCAGACTTATTGAAAAGACATAACCCTATGTGACCATCTCAAGTAAATTGGAAAGAAATCTATTCTAGCAGTAAAGCAAACATGGCGGTTTTCGGATCCAAAATGAGGAACAGATCGTGCATCTGAACGACAGAGAATATCTCAGTGTTTCCTTGACTGTTGGATGATGAGGAGGCTAGCGACTGCAGGTGAAAACTTAAGGAGGCAAGAACTATTGTCCCACAAACATATTGGAGAGAGAGAGAGAGAGAGAGAGAGAGAGCAAGGGGTTCTCTACCTCTCTGTAGATGCGTGACTATGAAACGGCATAAAGTAAGTTGAGCTGGGTTAGTTAATTATTAGGTTTTCCCAAAAGTTCGTAAACACTTGCGAAATGTGTCTATCTGGTCCAGCACAATCGAGACAAGCGATGGATTCAGAAAGGACAAGAGACACCGTCGGTTCCAAAACAAGATCGATTCGGTAAGAAAATCATGTTGTGCGCTTGATGGAACTTTGAAGGAATCGTGCATTTTGAGTTGGTTCCGAATGGTCGTGCCATCAGTGCCGAATTTTACTGTCAGCAACTTGAGCGGGTCTACGAAAATTGAAGCAAGATTACCCGGCTCTGATCAACCGAAAGCGTGCTTTGATGTAGCAAGACAATGCCAAGCCACACACCGACAGGAAGACCAAAGACAAGTTTGAAGAGCTGGACGGCGTTGATGTTCTGCCACATCCAGCCTTCAGTCCTGACTGTGCTTCATCAGATTACGGCCTTTTTCCACTCAATGCAACACTTTCTTAAGGGCCGCCGATTCGACTCGTTTGATGAAGTCGAGGAAGCGTGTCAAGAATTCTTTGATTCGAAGCAGGCTAAATGGTACATTGACCAGATCCGAAAGCTTGCAGATCGATGGCAGAATGTCTTGGAAAATGATGGTCTTTATTTTGAGCAATAATTTTTGTTGTTTTTGCGAGTAAAATTTCAATTTTTTGCAAGTGTTTTCTTGTAAACTTAGATTACTTGGCGAGTAAAATTTCAGTTTTGTGCAAGTGTTTACGAACTTTTGGGACAACCTAATAAATGTTTGATTATCATATAATAATTCTGCTTGTTCCTTCCTTAGTTAGTTACTTAGTTCCTCCGTCCGTTACACTTACTCTCTACACGAGCTTTTCCTTCCCCTCTATCTTTATGATCTATAAACGCTACTCTCATCAGCCTTTTTCTCACCTTTGCCAAAGGGTAGTAAAGAGTGAGAGAGTAGGAGGATAGAGCCTATAGCATTACCGTAGCAGTAGCAGATTAAGCTGGTGGTTGTAGCAGTAATTGTGTACATGTGTATGCGTATAAGGTTTGTTGTCGTATCCCGCGACCTAATAACGAAATTTCTGGTCTCTACACCCTTGGCCGTTACTCAGTTGGTTTTTTCTGTTTACAATGGACACAGAAGCCATGATTTTTCTGTAATAAAAAAATTATCTTTCAAAATCTCTCACAAAATAGCGTAGAGTATTTTGGTTATGGTCTGTGCATACGCCGCTTAATATAATATAAGATTACAGTAAAATAGCTTTTATGAACATTGGGATGTGCGTTGTGGCTCATTGGATATCGGCTCGGAACGAGAAATCGGGGAGCCGAGTTCGAATTCCAGTTCAATTCCTTGCATTCACTTACGCGCAAATACCTTTGGGTAAGGTATTAATCCGTCTCTTCCCTCCAGTTATGGGTTAAATAACAGGACAGGTTGGGTTCTATAGCCTTGGCTGGCAACCAGTCCACCGCAGAAAGCAATGGCAACCTACTGCGGGATAATCTTCTGCCCAGTCAGTCATGTCTTGAAAGAGACATGATCGCCCAAGCGTGTATCACGTATGGCACTTAACCGACTGACTGACATTTATAGATATTTTGATAAAATTACCCTCTGTGTTATCGTTATTTTATTATCTGATAACTTTATGTTTGAAGACGTTACTATCATTTGTAGTATGACAAAGTAAAATTTGTCCAGGAAATCATAATTATCCTTCCGTGGAAATTCCTCGAGTTCCGCTAGTTTTTATCAATTTAATAAAAAAGCCGGTTGATCGAATCAGATGTTAAAAGTGTAGTGGGGTCCTAAATCAAGACTTTAAGTTTTAAATATATTTTTTCTCGGATCCAATCATGAAATGAACATTTGGTAAATGGATTATCCATTTGCAAACAATTTTTTTTTTATTTTGATTTTAAATAAACATTCTTTTGTGGCCGGGAGTCTCTCCTGTTTTTATTTTCGGGATTTCAGACTTTTTCACAGATAAAATTTATGAAAACGAAATGATAAATAAAGTGAGTTACGGCGTAATGGATATCGCCTCCGAATGAAATATCGGAGCCGAGTTCGAATTCGTTGCATTCGCTTAGGGGCAAATGCTCTTGAGAAAGGTCTTGAGCGATCTTCTTCCTCAATTTATGAGTTAAATAGCAGGACAGACTAGGTTCTATAGCCTTGGTTGGAAACCAGTCTACCGCAAAAAGAAATGGCATCATATTACAGGAAAAATTTCTGCCTAGTCAGTCATGGATCAAAAAAGACATGATTGCCCAAGTGTGTGTTATATATGGCACTTAACTGACTGACACAGATAAAATTATTGAATAGCAGGACAGACTGGATTCTATAAACTTTGGTTGGAATCCAGTCTACCGCAGAAAGAATCTTCTGCCTAGTCAGTCATGTCTTTTTCAAGACATGATCGCCCAACCGATATGACTGATATTTTCTTAGGAAAAGAGTAGATCTTTCAGGAAAGGACAAAACGTCTGGGACGCATAATTATATTCTGGCAAGATCCATTTGCAGCACTCTCCGTAAATTATTAAACTTTTAATATATGTCGCTTCTTGTTTCTATCGGGTTAAGATTAAAAGAAGACATTAGTTTCCTTCAGACTCTGAATACACAGATGACACTGTGTTTTCTTTACTTAGAAAGAAAACTGAAAGAACTCTTAGACATTGTCGTCATTGAAAGGAAGAAAAAAGAATTAAACATTATTTGGAAGAAAATTGAATGAATAGTGGTAAGCAAAAATATGTATAAAAAAAGAAATGGCAACCGACTGCAGGAGAATCTTCTGCCTAGTCAGTCATGTCTCTTTCAAGACATGATCGTCCAATCTTGTATCACGTATGGAACTAACCTGACTGATCTGGATAAAATTATTGAATAACGGAACAGATCGGTTTCTCTAGCCTTGGTTGGAAACCAGTCTACCGCAGAAAGAAATGGTAATTTACCGCAGAAAAATCTTCTGCCTAGTCAGTCATGGATCAAAAGAGACATGATCACCCAACTGTGTATCACGTATGGCACTTAACTGACCAACTTGTATAAAAGTATTGAATAGCAGGACAGATTGGATTCTTTAGCCTTGGTTGGCAACCAATTAACCTCAGAAAAAAATGACAACCTGCTGCGAGAAAATCTTCTACCTAGTCAGTCATGGATCGAAATAGACATGATCACCCAGTCGTGTGACACGAAACTGACTTTTTTATTATTATTAAAACTTGTTAAATCTGATTCCAATGGTTTGCTATAGATTGTATAAGACAGTAATTGATTTGTTTTTACGGTTTGTCAACCCTTTGTGAGTTATTTAAAGCTGAAAAATATTTCGGATTTTAGGAAGTTCCTTTAATGTACTCGGTTTTTCTAACCGAAGTACTGATCAGGCTCGACATTGCTTAACTTTATTGATCGAAACGAAACCTATTTTTACAGCGGTTAATTTGACCGCAGACAAGAGATAAAGTTCGACGTGGTGCAATGGTTAACAATCTTGTCAATCAACAGAAATGTGCTTCTACAGAAGGATATTGAGGATACTATGGACCGAACATGTGATTAACGACAAGGTTTTGGAGAGGATGCAAACGAAAATGAAACTCATATTAAGCATCAGGAAGATAAAGCTGAGGTTTCTGGGATACGAACTGAGGAAGGAGGGCTTGGAGAATCTAATACTCGCATGACGGATAGAAGGAAAGCGAGAGAGGGGAAAGTAGACATACTTGACGGTCTTGAGCAAGTGGATGACCGAACGGCTTTTGGGAGAGATATCAAGAGGAGAAATGCTAAGAACGTTAACGGATAGAGACAAGAGGAAATCTATGATCGCCTACGGCATGAAGGGACACGGCAAATAAAAAAGATGTGAATTTGATGCTCACTGGGTGGTTCATATTTTCAGCCTTGTGCCACAACTAAGCTAGGCTTTGTAAATCACAAGGGAACCTCGATGTAGTTAACAAGATTTGTCTCGTTAGAAAAATTATGACTGGAGTTCGAACCTCACTTGATTCCTCAGACTTTCAGCCTTGTGCCATGTCTCAACTACGCTTGGAAAATCGTCATTAAGCAAAGTAAATATTCTGTTTAGTTTTCAGTTCTACCTATGGTAAATAAAAACTTTAGTTCAAAATGTATCTTTTAATACCGTCCCCGCTCGCTGCAATATATATATATATATAGTATATCAAGGCTGGAGATAATTGATAATTTTCTAAACATATACTGTTAAATATAAGAGACAATGAATGTCTATTATGTTTAATCATGAGCCGTTCTAAACGTCGTATTTTGGCTTTAATAACCTCTCTGAAGATGGCTCATGTGAGGCGAAAGCTTAGAAACAAATTAATAAAAAATTACCTAAATGTTGGAGAATTTTTGTCTTTATTTTTTACCTGAAATTAAAGCTAACATACGATGTTTAGAACGGCTCATATTTAACAGTATATATATATATATTCTATTTGTAAACGAGTTATTACGCGACCTCGGTTTCTACCCTGAGTGGTGTCTTCAGACGATTTGCAATAATATATACCTAAACTTATTTATAAATGGAACTTTGTCTGTGTGTGTGTGTGTGTCTGTGTGTGTATCCGTTACCTATAGACTCCAAAACAGCGGAACCGATTTTCTTGAAAATTTACACAGTTGTACTATAAGCGTCTGCGAGTGTTCTTAGCTAGGTTTTGTGTCGAGGTACTCCCGATAAATATCGAAAATCGACAATCGATAAAATCGGGTTATAGAAGGAGTGGTCCGATTTTAATCAAATTTGATACACTCATAGACAAAGACATAAGAAACAATATTCAGAAATTTCAAGGTTGCAGTTCTTACAATAGTATAGAAAATCGATAATATATATATATAAAAGGCAAGATGTTTCTATGTGTGTCTGTTTATCTGCCTGTATGTCTGTATTTTTTTCAGCCCTTTTATTTTAGTTTTTACTTCGGGTTTGGCTCTAAGTAGGTTTAATTGTAGTTCTTAGTCTCAGCCATGATACCATTTACTCAGAGGACTTATTTAGCCTTCAAAATTCAGTTTACGACGAAAAAAACTTATTTGATATCGATACCAGGAAATCAAAATTAGACTTACATTCATTCATTTTTCTTTCAGTCTACGGTTTCGCTTTGACTGGAAACAATTATTGCTTTTTAGTCTTTCGTGCCAACGTCCAAAGAGTCTGAGCTCCAGGACCATGGATTAGTTTTAAAGCTTTCATATATATATATATATATATATATATATATATATATATATATATATATACTAGGTGCGATTGGTAAATTGTCGCAATTATTTTATTATTTCAAATATTCGGCGGTTGTGCTATCACGAAATTGCAAGTCATCGGGATCGAGAATTTGAGCGTGTTGATCTTGTTAAAACTACTGACAACAGCAGATTATGCCTTCTCTCTCATGAAAAATGTAAGCTGCGTATATGATCTGTGGGCATTAAAGGAAGACAAATTACTTTGTGCGATAGACTGGTTGCCAACCAAGGCAATAGAACCTAATCTATCCTGCGATTTAACCCATAGCTGGAGGGAGAAGCAACGGATTTATACCTTTTCGAAAGGTATTTGCGCAAATTGCCTGAAGACACCACTCAGGGTAGAAACCTAGATCGCGTAATAACTCGTTTACAAATAGCATATGCAACGAATTCAATCTGGCATTCGAAATCGGCTTCCACATTTATCGTTCTAAGCCGATATCTACTGCACCACCCACGCACATCCTGCCATACTATGTCATAAATGACTTGCAACAACATGTCGTCTCCTTGGTGTTGTTTAATGGTTACCAAGGTTAGTGTAGATGGACCTTTGAAATTGAGTGGTTAATCCGATGCCCTCTGCGTATCCCCTTACGAATTTTAACATTAAATAAACCAATAAGATAGTGGTACTCACTCCGCTTTTCCTCATCCGATGTCTTTTCTAATTAAATAAAGATTCGTTAAAATAAAAATAAATAAAGATTCGTTCGGACAAGTGATCCTAAACACAAAGTAGACTGTCGCTGCTTGGTGTTGAATCTACCCTCAGAATTATTATGGGAATAACTTCACAAAAGAATGAAACCTGTTCTTCCCAAAAATGAAAAAAAGAACTCTTAGAGTTGTTGAAAAAGAATGGAACCAATTATCAAACTTATACTTTGTGAGATATTTGCAAAGAATGTCAAAAGTTTGTGCTGCAATAATCAAGACCAAAGGATGATATTTTGACGAGAGCAAAAGTTCATCATAAAATCCTATTTTGTTATTCCATAATCGTTTCACTCCAATGCAGTACCGTCACCGGTGTGCACAGAATGACTAGTTCTTATTTTTGACATTTTCAAATGAACTCATTTCCTCATTAACGGCGGTCGAATTGAACAGAATTTACTGTTTATTCACACGCTTTTGCAAATCTCAATGAACCGAATGTCCTTGTATCACTTCTTCAGAACCAAGCAACTGTTTCTATTTCTCAAATGCCGTGTCTTTCATAATGGACACATCGTAAAAGAACGTTCTTTTGTACTCGGTAACAATTCAGATTAAACAAGATGGAAAATAAATATTTCAACCGACAGCTGACCATTTGAATAGCTGACTAGTATTTGTCTAACGACAATTTACAAATATAAAAAACATGGAATTGCTTTTATCTTACTTGTTCAGTTACCGGTCGTATGCTCTTGAAGGCCGATATTCTTTTTGTTATCTGGAGTTAAGGGCATTTGAGTCATATTCATTCAAATAGTAAATATTTTACAAGGAATTTCGCAAAGCTTTTTCCAAGAATGAGGCGTTTTTTTTTTTTTTTTTGCTTTTTTTTATTTTAAAATTATTAATAATCATTTAACTTTAAGCAGGGCAGGGCGGTCACTAGTACGCTGGTGGGTAAAGTGAAACTAGGTGCAGGTAGTATTTAAAATGGAATAAAAAATGAATGGGATTCAAGAAGATAGATGGCGACTGACGTTGAATTTAAAATTTTTGAAGATTGTAACTGTCAAAGAAGCTAATAAACATCGGGAAGTGTGAGAAAGGAAACTGTTCGAGTAGAAGAGGTGATTACATTTAACTATTTAAAAGGGTGGGACCTAGATGCCAATCTAGTCAGTCAGTCAATTGCCATACGCGATACACACTTGCAGTGGATATCGACTCGGAGCGACAAATCGGGGTGTCGAGTTCGAATTCCAGTTGAATTCTTTGCATTCACTTACGCACAAATAACCTTGGGAAGGTATCAATCCGTCTCTTCCCTCCAGCTAGGGATTAAATAATAGCACAGATTGGGTTCTATAAACTTGGCTAGCAACCAGCCTATCGCAGAAAGCAATATCAACCTACTGCGCGATAATCTTCTGCCCAGTCAGTCATGTCTCTTTCGAGACATGATCGCCAAAAGCGTGTATCACGTATGGCATTTAACTGACTTATAGACACTTGTGTGATCCCCTCTTTTTCAAGATATGACTGACCGGGAAGAAGATTTTTCCGCAGTAGTTTGCCATTTCTGGCTGCCGTAGACTGGTTGCCAACCAATGCTATAGGACCCAATATGTCATGCTATTTAACCCATAGCTGTAGAGAGAAGAGATAGATTAATACCTTTCCTGATGGTATTTGTGCGTAAATGACTGAAACGAATTTGACAGTGTAGTCAGTCAGTTAAGTGCCATACGTGAAATACGCTTGGGCGATCATGTCTCGAAAGAGACATGACTGACTGGGCAGAAGATTATCCCTCAGTAGGTTGCTATTGCTTTGTGTAGTCTAGTAGCCTGCTTAAATTCACAAGAAGTGCAGATCAGACAAAAAGCACATCAGAACAGTTGCCATGAAAATATATGTAAAAAAGACAGAGAGAAGCCATGCTACGTCGGTGAAAAAGTGACTGACGTCGTGATGCCATGATAAGATCTATTATATTACTTCTTTGGATTTTCTCAAGAACCACGATGTGAATAGCAGGAGCCCTTGACCAGATATTTTTTTTTATAATTGTATTACCCAAAGCAAGGCATTTTACTGCCACTGTTTTGCAGGGGGTTACATAGGAGGAATGTTATGAGAAAGAGTGACAGGTTATAGGGGGTGTCAGGAAGAGGTTGAGAAAAGGATGAATGTGGCCATAAAGTGAGGGGTCAATTTATATAATGATTGTAATGTAGAATTGATCCCCCACTTTATATCAACATTATAATAGTATAGATTTTTTTTATAATCATATCATCCCAAGCAAGGCATTTTACTGCCACTGTTTTGCAGGGAGTTACATAGGAGGAAAGTTATGAGAAAGAGTGACAGGTTATAGGGGGTGTCAGGAAGTGGGTATGAGAAGGATGAGAATACTGATTAGAGTGGAGTGGACGGAGAAAGGAGCATGAGAGAGAGGATGCAGGTTAGTGAGATAGGAGATGACTACTGACTTTACATTTAAATTCATGAATATTGTAGCTGTAGGGGAAGCAAGTAAACAGATGGGAATTACACAGGCGGGAAGTGCGAGAAAAGAAGCTGTGGGGTAGAATTTTGAGTTTACAGTAAAAGGGTGAGACCAAGTTGCTAATCTTGTGGCTCGAGTAAATTTATATATAGGGGTACCAGTGAGCTAAGTTCATCGGAGCAGAAGCCGTGAAAGCTATATGGGTAAATACATATTTCTGACTCTTTCATTAACCATACTTAAAATTATTCTTTATATACTCAATAGAGGATTTCCTAAAAGCATAGCACTTAACTTCCTCGCCAACTTAACTGGGTAAAGATATTTGACACCTTACCATCTCTTCTCTCCTCGTAACACTCGCCAGTAGTAAACTCTATATTTCTTGTTTTGAATGCAACAAAAATTGTATATTTGTAAATATTTTATTTGGTGCAGAAGCCGTGAAAGCATTTGTAGAAGAGATACAGGGAAACCACATTACTCCGGTGAGAAAGTGAATGCATCTGAGTTTGTTTTTGTTTTGGGTTTAACTTTTTTGCCCATAGCTGGGACCCTAACAGGTGCTACAACCATGGGTTTTGGTGTATCTGGTGTTACAAGGATGCATCTATATACAAAAAAAAAAAATAATAATGTTTAAAAGTTGTAGTAAGGGATTCTATTGGGTCCTAAGTGTTATTTCAAAAAGGTTTTAATTCAGAAAGTAGTCGTAAAAATAAGGAAATTAGAAGTAGAACGTTTGGAAGGTATTAGAATGATCGAAAATGTTCCAGTAAAATTAAGAGAATTCGAAAGGTTCTAGAAATATGCAAATTAGGTGTTAGCCCCTATAAAAATAGGTTTTGGGCAGAGAACAATCAGTTGTTAGCAGGGTTTGCTAATGTTATCAACTCCGGTTATGATTCAAGGATTTATATCCATCCGAAAGAATCTATAAGAAGTTGCCAACCAACTAAAACCTGAAAGAGAACCTCATGGAACAATATGGGTAAATACATATTTTTGACTCTTTCATTGACCGTACTTAAAATTATTCTTTATATACTCATTTGAGGATTTCCTAAAAGTATAGCACTTAACTTCCTCGCCAACTTAACTGGGTAAAGATATTTGACACCTTACCATCTCTTCTGTCCTCGTAACACTCGCCAGTAGTAAACTCTATATTTCTTGTTTTGAATGCAACAAAAATTGTATATTTGTAAATATTTTATTTGGTGTGTTTTGTAAATTAAATATTTGTCTGTGATTTATCTCTGAGTTTTGGTCAATCATTTTTATTTTTCCTTTTGTTACACTTAACATGTAACACTGGTAACACTAGCAATTAAAAGGTGATTTTACGCTCCTTGAAACTTTCAATCTGCTGATCAGAGGTAAAGTCGGCTCTCTGTGCAGGGCCCGGAAATTTTTCCCACCTGAATCTATCCTGCACATATACAAATCTACCATCCGCCCGTGTATTGAATATTGCTGCCATATCTGGTCGGGTGCCCCTGCTGCTCTCCTTGGGCTTCTTGACAAAATACAAAGGAGGATCTGTAACGTGGTTGATACTGACTTGGCAGACCGGCTGCAACCACTCTCTCACCGGCGTGATGTGGCTTCCCTGTGCCTCTTCTACAAGTACTTTCATGGCTTCTGATCCGATGAACTTAGATCACTGTTGTCGCCTAAGCACGAATTTACACGAGATACTAGATTAGTAACTAGGTCCCACCCTTTTACAGTTGAACAGATAAGATGTAACCGTAAATTCTACTCCAATAGCTTCTTTTCTCGAGCTTCCCGCCTGTGGAACTCCCTTCCACAACTCTGCTTTCCCGACAGTTACAATCTCCAGGTGTTTAAATGTAGGGTCAATAGACACCTCCTATCACACTAACTCCCAATTATTCTCAGAACATTCTCATCTACCGAACCCTCATTCTTGGTATCCCTACCCGCCTATCACCCACCCTCTGACATTTCCTATATTTAACCATTCTCGGTATCCCCATCCGCCTATGAACCACCCTCTGACATTTCCTATATTTAACCATCCTTTCTCCACTCTATGTAGCCCCCTGCGCAGTAGTGGCAGTGACATGCCTTGCTCGGGGTGAAACGCTTATAACAAAAAAATTGCTGCTGGATATAGTTTATCGAACTGAAAAATTGTTGAGGAACACTTCTTTAGAGATATGGAGTTATCAACGTGACGATATCTTGTAGCTAGCGAGAGTTGTTGTTTCTGTTGTTGGCAATATTTCTGCAGGAAGCTCTTAATGGAAAACGGTGACATTAACGGGCGTTACCCACACATTCCGTCCTCTGTGATTTCAGAATTTTCTCTTTATCAGATTAAATAGAAAGCTTTTCTTTTCAAATAGCTGTACCCGGCCACGCGTTGCTGTGGCTCAGTTTGGTTAAACTGAAAAAATGATTTACTAAACCAACAAAATAAATGGGATATCGATGATAATTCGTTGAAAAATAAAAAAATAAGAGGACAATTTTTTTTTAAAGAGAAAGGATTTGTGTTGTTTACGATCGCCAAAATAGAAATAATAATAAAAAAAGAGCTTAGGTTCCAAAAAAATATAACAAGAAATTTATTTACTAAAACAAAGAAATAGGAATTGTGCACTAAATTTGAGAATCGTGTATAATTATTTATATAGATCGTGTGTGTTCAAGTTTCGTATTTGCTCACAGAAATTCTAGAATATATAATTCGTTTACATTAAATGTGAAGTTTTCATATGTTTTCTATGAAATAATAAAAGTGTCTGTGAAGGCGTCCGTATTGAAAATGAAAGTTTTTTGCTCCGGTTCTCATCAGCTCTAATCGAGTTTGCAAAGTATATATTTTTTTAATATTGTAATACTTTTTATATAAGGTATATAAGAACATCCTGGTATTCGATTAAAAGGCTATAATAAAATTTCAAAACAACAGCAAAATCTACTGCTAAGAAGGTTGGGTCACTATGTCGATCCAGGATGTTTTTTCCACCTGAATCCATCCTGCATATATACAAGTCAACCATCCGTCCGTGCATGGAGTACTGCTGCCATTTATGGTCAGGTGCCCCTGCCGTTCTCCTCTGTGTTCTTGACAGGCTCCAAAGGTGAGTCTGTAATGTGATAGGTACTGATCTGGCGGCTCGACTGCAGCCACTTCCCCATCGTCGAAATGTGGCCTCCCTTTGTCTGTTCTATAAATACTTTCATGGCTTCTGCTCAGACGAACTTAAGTCACTGATGCTTCCTCAACAGGTGTTTACTCGTGCAACCAGACTGGCAACTGGGTCCCACCCATTCACAGTCAGGTTAGCCAAATGCAGACGACAATTCTACTCCTGCAGCTTCTTCTCTCGCACTTCCCGCCTGTGGAACTCGCTCCCGTATTCTTGCTTTCCTGACGGCTACAACCTCCAGAAACTTAAATGCAAAGTCAATACTCATCTACTAACCGCTGGACTCTAGCTCTCTCCCCACCGCTGTATAACCTTCCCTTTCTCTCCACCTATGTATCTGTCATCGCACATGCTTTCTCAGCTTTCTATTGTTCCTTTCTAACTAGTTTGTACTCCTCATTCTTTTCTAATTAATCTTTTTACATTTATGTAGCCCCCTGCACATCAGTGGCATTTCCGCCTTGCTCGGGGTGAAATGATTAAAAAAAAAAAAAAATTGGTGCAGCCGTTTTCTAGATTAGCGGATAGTAACAAACTGACAAGGACATTTTTTTTTAGAAATTAACGTTCTTCTCCTGTCAAATAATCGGTTTCGTTACCTTTACAAACAATAATTTATACGAGTTAAAAGTACAAGCCTGTAATACACGTTTAGAGATTCTCTGAAAGAACTGGAAACCGTTATTCTCTGTCACACCAGAAATGGACTTTCGAAAATGAACTTCGGATAAGATAAAATCTTTTTAAATTCTCAGGAAATTATACTTTAAAATGATTCTCAGAAATTAAACCAGGTATTAAGACATCGGAAAAAAAGAGATTTTACGAGATAACGATTTAAATGGAAGAAAATTAAGTAAATCGGAGATCTGAATAGTTTTTTTTTTACTCTGTGAAGCATTGTGAAAAATCAGATTAAAGATTAAAGATTAAAGATTTGAAAGTAGATATTTCTGAAGAAAGAGAAATTAATGCATGTGAACTGAAAGAAAGAAAGAAAGAAAGTGATCGGGAAGTAACTAAAATAACTGAGAGAGAGAGAGAGAGAGAGAGAGAGAGAGAGAGAGAGTGAGAAAGTCTTACCCCACTATTAGCATGGATGAGGCTAGCCTCTCTGAGAGCAAAACACTGCCTCCTTGGCCTAACTTTCTCAGCAGACCTCAAGTGGAATGACTATATCGAATCCATAGCTAAATCCGTTGCTAAGAAGGTCGGTTCACTGTGCAGGGCCAGGAAGTTTTTCCCAACTGAATCCATCCCGCACATATATAAATCTACCATTCGTCCGTGTATTGTATATTGCTGCCACATCTAGTCGGGTGCCCTTGTTATTCACCTCGGTGTTCTTAACAAAATCTAATGGAGAATCTGTAATGTGTTCAATCTCGACTTGGCAGTTCGGCTGCAGTCTCTCTCTCTCTCTCCGGCATGATATGACTTCCCTGTGCCTCTTCTACAAATACTTTCACGGCTTCTGCTCCAATGAACTTAGCTCACTGGTACCCCCTATGTATGAATTTACTCCAGCTACTAGACTAACAACTAGGTCCCACTCTTTTACAGTGAAACCGATAAAATATAACCGCAATTTCTACTCTAACAGCTTCTTTTCTCGCAATGTGGAATTCCTTTCAGTATACTTGCTTCCTCGACATCTACAATCTCCAAGAATTTAAATATAAGGTCAATAGTTCAATCTCACTAACGCGCATCCTTTCTCTGAAGCTTTTTTTTCCGTCCACTCCAGCCCAATTACACGAGTATTCTCATCCTTCAGTTACCCTCCTCCTGAGACCCCCTATAACCTACCCCTCTTTCTCATCAATTTCCCCCTATGTAACCCTCTGCGCATTAGCGGCAGTAAAACTACTTTGCTTGAGGTGAAATGATCTTAAACAAAAGAAAAAAAAACTGGTCAATAGAAAGAAAGAATAAAAAAATTAAAGAAAGAAAAAATATATCTGATCTATGATTTTAACCGATAATGATAAATAATAAATTAAAAACGCTGAAAAATGAATAAAGAAAAAAAGAAAGAAAAAAAGAAAGAAAGAAAGAAAGGAAGGAAGAAAATGCTGCAAAAAAGGGAGAAACAAACAAACAACGAAAGACAGAAAGAAAATATTTTAAAAATAAAGAAAAATGACTCTGAATCGAATAGAAAGAAAGAAAGAAAGAAAGAAAGAAAAAAGAAAACTGATAATTTCAGTCGATGATTATAAATAATTGAAAACAGAATGCAAAAAAATAAATGAAGTAAAAAAGAAAGAACATGATAGAAAAACTGACTGAAAAGCTGTAGTTACATAAAAATCTTGACTGCAAAAGAGAGAAAGAAATAGAGACAAAAAGAAATAAAGCAAGAAAGAATAAAAATATTGCAAAAAGAAAAAAAAGGTAAAGAAAAGAAAATGAAAAAAACAATGAATGATTTATTTATTTCAACCGTTATCTCTAAAAAAGTAATCTCTTCAGATATTTTTCTGTTCGCTTGTGGAATCAATGCAATTTAGCTTGGCTAGAAGATATCCTACAAGATACGAAGCACCTATCATGACACACGAGATACTAGACTAGCAACTAAGTCCCACCCTTTTACAGTGAAACCGATAAAATGTAACCGCTTCTTTTCTCGCACTTCCCGCCTGTGGAATTCCCTTCCACATGCTTGCTTCCGCGACAGCTACTGTATCAGGGGGTTTAAATGTAAGGTCAACAGGCACCTCCTAACACACTAACTCCCATCCATCCTCTCAAACACTATTCCCATCTAACCAACCCTCATCCTCGGTATCCTTACCCGCCTATCACCCTCCTTCTAACATTTCCTATATCTAACCACTTTCTTCATCACCTTCCCCTATGTAACCCCCTTGCTTGGGGTGAAATGATTAAAAAACAATGACACGTCATGCAAAATAATAACATAACCTATAAGAATCTCGTTAAACATGATAGCATTTAAGGTCCACCAAAAGGCGGTCATATTGTTTTAAAAGCAGTCAAAAATAATCATATATTTTCACGTATTTACACGTGCTATTAGACTAGCATCAAGGTCCAACCCTATTACCGTTGAAATAATTAAATGTAACCGTCTCTTCTACTCTACCAGTTTCTTTTCTCGCACTTTCCGTTTGTGGAACTCCCTTCCATTTACCTGCTTTCCTGATAGCTACAATCTCCAAAAGTTTAAATCCAACGCCATATGCCATTTTCTATCTCCTTCATTCCCATCCATCTCTTATCCTTTCTTCGACATCTCCTGAACCTTGTTTTTTCTCTTACTATATTATCCTGCGCAATAGTGGCGGTCTTACCTCGCTTGGAATGAAATGATTATAAAAATAATTTATGAGCAACATTTATTGTTCTAGGAATTGGAGATTTGTTTCTTTTGCACACTTTTCGTTAGTTTTGTAAGTTTATTTAATTTTAATTGAAATTTTATTTAAGAAAAATTCAAATTTATTTAAATATTTATTCTGCAATTAAGGATTTCATTTAAATATGCAAGTATTTTAAATGTTAAAATTTATGAAATTTTATTTAAATGAACTTTTGTTTTGAATGAATAATTTATTGAAACTTTACCTTCTTCGCTTCAAATTGATATTTTCCATTATTTTATTGTTCGCAATTAAATGTATTTAAATGTATTTAAATGTATTCAATATTAATGTTAGAGAATGCCTGGAGAATCCTAAAATAAAGCCTTACGGCCAGATCACGTTGAATACACCGGTTCTCGCTCGATCACCGAAGTTAAGCAACGTTGAGCCTGGTCAGAACTTAGATGGGTGACTGCTTGGGAATACCAGATGCTGTAAGCGTATAGTGACGGATGTGCGTTGTGGTGCAGTGGATATCAGCTCGGAAAGAGAAATCGGTGAACCGAGTTCGAATTCCTGTTGAATACCCTGCATTCACTTAAGCACTGGTACCCTTGGGAAAGGTATTAATCCGTCAATTCCCTCCAGTTATGGGTTAAATAACAGGTGAGTGTTCTTAGCTAGGTTTTGTGTCGAGGTACCCCCGATAAATATCGAAAATCGATCATCAAAAAAAATGGGTTATAGAAGGAGCGGTCCGACTTTTATCAAATTTGATACACTCATAGACAAAGACATAAGAAACGATATTCATAAGTTTCAAGGTTGCAGTTCTTACAATAGTGCAGAAAATTGATAATATATATATATATAAGCTTTCATTACACCCGAGCAACACCGGGCTACACTGCTAGTATATATATATATATATATATATATATATATATATATATATTTATATATATACTACAAACTCGCTCTCACGACGTTTGACGCTACATTTAAACGAAAATTCGAATACCTTTAGACATCTAAAACAACATACCAGGCCACATACACATTTCCGCGAAATCCTCGTCGAAAACACAACCATAATTAAACATGAAAACAATAAACAAAAACTAAAAATACTTGAAGCCATATACATAAAACAGCTGAAAACTAACCTGAACAAAAGTAACTATGAGATCTTCACAAGCATTCTTAAATGCCTATAATAGATAACAGAAGCGATTGTCTAACCCAATGGCTTTTCATTCTTAATACTTCTCGCCCCCAATCTCGTGTGGTCATGTGAGACGCCACAAGTTGTAGTGCGATTTTCGCTTCCCGCATGCACGCACGTGTTCGCCAATCTTTCATACAAACAAAATAGACGACTACTACTATCGTTTGTCCGCGAACTGTTCATTACAATCAACACAATTGTCATCTTCGATAATGGCTGATGTAAGCCGAAAGCTCAGAAAAGATTAAATAAAAACATACATCAATATTGTGATTTTCTTTCCTCTTTCAACGATAATGCTATTAAGCTTATCAGACGATATGTGGAAAATTTACAGAAAATAAATCGACAAAATTGTCTATATTATTTGATGAAAGATGCATCACAATATATATATATATATATATATATATATATATATATATATATATATATATATACAAAAAATTTTGTGTGTTTTTGCTCTACTATTGTACCTTTTCTTTCGTACTTTGTATTGAGCACTTTTTCTTGTGTTTGGTTCCGTTTGGGGTTTTTTCTTTACTGCGGAATATTGAATGTTTTGTTCTTGTTCCGCGGGTTTCTTTTTTTTTCCCCCATTTATCCGACGTCTTAGTACACCGGATTGTAACGGATTTAGGTTCTGTTTGTTAATGGTTTTTTCGGAGGTTTATTTTAGTATAAATTTACGGCCTACATACTTACAGAGTCTATGTAGTTATTATATATATATATATATATATATATATATATATATATATATATATAATTAAATTTGTATTCAATTCAAATTACATTGCGACACGAAAATTTCTATGTTTCGATAATTCTATCTTGTCATCAGGCAATGTTAGATCATTGTTGTGAAAATTATTTTCATTTAAATGTAAGAAACAATACGTTTGTTATTTGTAGATGTGATATAGCAGAAAAATGTTAAGTGTGTGTTCAATTTAACTAATCAGAATAGAGATTCCCTTTAGATTTGAAAAAAAGCTTATATTTTGGAGGAATACATGATTTCTTTTTTCAATCTTAACGGCCAAAGTGTCAGCTAATTTTAAAAACCTCTTTCTAGATTCTACTTCCATTGATGTATCGATTATTGTTACAAAATCTTTTCCTTTAGTTTTCTCTACATCTCAACAATTTCTAAAACAAAAAAGAAAAAAGAAAAGAAAGAAAGAAAGAAAGAAAGAAAACATTATATTTTAGATCTAACTTAAAGGGACTTTTGAGCATAATTATACTATTTCTATTTCGATTCAGAATGCATTTCATTTTAATTTTTCAAAACTTTTAATTTATAAATAACATTTTCATATACATTTATTTATTAAAAGATTTTTTCAATACGTTTTATTCTTTATATAAAACCTATTATTATTATTATTATGTCATTTTTCATCATATTTCGATTTCTGCTTTGGTCTCACTACCAACCAAATCTGCGGGGAGACCTAAGGCAGGTAGTGGCGTGTTGTTATGGCTCCATTTCATGTTTTTCTATCTTCCCTATCATCTCCAGCATTACATAGATAAAGTTTTCCTTAGTGTGTGGGCTGTACTTAATAAGACAATTTTTTGTATGTCTCTTAAGCTGGGGTTTCCAGGGATTCTTTCAATGTGTTGTTTTGTTCCATTTTTTATCATTCCAAGTGCACCTACTATCACTGGCACAACTCTTGTTTTCAATTTCCACATTTTTTCTATTTCAATTTCCAGGTCTTTATAGTTTGACAGTTTTTCAAATTCCTTGATTGCTATGTTACAATCCGCTGGACAAGCCATATCAATTAATAGACAAGTTTTCTCCTTCTGGTTTTTAACAATAATGTCTGGCCTGTTTGCTTCAATTTTTCTGTCTGTGTAGATGGTGTAATCCCATAGAATGGTTACATCTTCTATTTCTGTAACCGGTGCTGGGTGATGTTCATACCAGTGTTTGCCTACAGCTTTTCCATAATGTTTGCATATTGCCCAATGTAAATATTGCCCAACTCTATCGTGGCGATTTTTATATTCATTTGGGGCAAGCACAGAACAGCCTGAGATTAGGTGGTCTATTGTTTCTTGGTGTTTATCACAAAACCTGCATTTTGGATCCATATTATTATGCATAATATTTGCCTGAAAGTTTCTCGTGAAAAGACTTTGGTCTTGTGCTGCAAGAATAAAGCCTTCAGTTTCGGACTTTAATCCAGATGCACGTAACCATCGATGAGTATTAACTTTGTCAACATTGGATTTATTGGCACGTACTGGATATTGGCCATGCAGAGGTTTGTCTTGCCAGCGCTGTTTCATCTGTTCAAAAGCTTTATCTTTGGCTTTCATTTTCATATTCTTTGCCGCAATAGTCGGCTCTTGGCTTCCGTTCTGCTTTTCTACAGAATCTACTAACTGTAAATCTTGTTTGAATTTACTGCCTTCTTTTATTATTGAATATTTTTTCTTTCTTTCTTCATGTTGCCTTACTAATTGTATCATCCAATCCTTTGTTGTTTCTATGTATGTTAGTAAGCCAATAGTTGTTGTCTTGTATGACAATTCCAGCTGAATAAGACCTCTTCCACCTTCTTTACGGGGTATGTATAGACGGTCTACATCAGCCTTTGGATGATGCATCTTATGCTTAGAAAGAAGCTTTCTTGTTTTAGCATCCATTCGCCTGATGTCGTTTAGAGTCCAGTTTAAGATGTTAAAGCTATATTGGACAACTGGGATTGCAAGGCTATTAATGGCCATAACTCTGTTCTGTGAATTTAATTCAGTTTTTAATATCATTCGTAGCCTTCTATAGTACTCTTTACGCACTATTTCTTTCATTATTATTATTATTATTATTATTATTATTATTATTATTATTATTATTATATTCTAATACAATTCTTAAAATCATAATCCAATCTTTTTAATTATTAAAAAAATTTAAATATCAATTTAACTATTTTAATATCTATTTAATTATTATTCTAATAAAATAAACTATTAATTATTATTATTATTAATAATATTATTATTAATTATTATTATTTATTCTAATAAAATAAACTATTAGATACATGAAAGTTAATAAACATTTTAATTTTTTAATTTTTTAATAAGAATTTTTAAACCATATTCTAAGGTGAAAATTTTGCAATGTTTATATATGACACTTATTTCATTACGTTTATTTATAGATTTTTATTCTTAAGAAAGTTAATAATATATAATTTTTCATATAGACACAAAAGGCATGGGTCGTTTAAAGACTTACATATTCTAGTTTTTTTTAAATTGTCCATTTTAATGTGGGTGTTTTATTTGTTTCCTTTAGATACAAATATTTCGATAGGGATGTTTTATTTCTGTACTTATTATTATTAAATGAAGACGTGTGTTGATAAAATCGTTTTTTTTTTCAGAATGTTCTTAGTACTACCCACATAAATCTTTACATTACCTGGGTTTTCCACAGAAAAAAGTTTTACATTGATAGACAATTGATTCTGTAATGCACCTGTTTTCCAAAGAACAATCTATAGGGTTTCTGCTGTTACATTTATTATTGCCCAAATCTCAGTTATTCGTTTTTTTTAATTAGGCTTAAATTTTTATTTAAAATATTATTATTATGATTTTTTAGTATTTTTTCAGGATTATTCATACAATTATAACTTAATTTAAGGTTGTTTTTTTTTTTATTGAAAATGGATTATTATTTGAAAAGTGTCTCTTAATCAAAGCCAAGAATTTTTTTCCCAATTTACTGCTAATTATTTGGTTGAAAGGGGGTGTATACCAAATAATATTTCTATTCCTATTTTTTCTTCGGGGGTTGATCTTCTCTTTTACATATTTAATATTTGGGATTTTACATCCACTATTTTTAAAGGCAGTATTATAAAAATAACTATGCTTATTAAACATGTATTCATTTGCTGAATTTCTACTAATTCTATATTCTATGGATGAGGGTAGATGTTTAATAACAGATAGAGAATGGTTAGATTTGGGGTGGATATATAAAAGATTTGTATTTGGTTTTTTATATGGTTGGTAGATTTAGAAAAGTATATATACTTTTCTAAATCTAAAGTCACATCGAGGAAATCTACTTTTCATATTTGTATTAATAGTTACTTTTAAATTAAGCTTTTTAAATTCTCTATATATTATCTTTCTAATTTTATCTATTTTAAACTGTGTGGCATTCCTCACTATCTTAAGGCCGTCATCCCTGCATAATTCAATGTCTTCAGTATTTATATCCTTATATGCTGTAAGATTGTATCGCACAAATAAGCCAACCAGATTTTAAAACTCAGCAGACTCTAAAGATCCCATAGTTATAACAAAGTTATCTTCCTTGGAATTAATTTTTCTCCAATGTTCTTTTTTTTTCTTTATATATATATATATATATATATATATATATATATATATAAATTCAGATAATATTTAGGCAGAATAACTATTTCAACATGTCAGTTCGAGACATGCATTGTTAACCTCATTGTTAAAGAATAGAGAAAAATTCTTATGCCGGAAGCAGGGGTTAGTAAAGAAAAGAGTGGGGAATGTTGGTTATCTTAGGGTAAGCCGAGGGGAATCGTAGTGGTAAATTCCTTTTTAATAATGGGACACTTGTTGTTTGACCATTGGGTTAGTAGTGTTAGGTATTAGGAAAAAGTTTACTGATTCCCCAAATTTTAAAATCTAATTTATATAAAAGGCAATTTCTATTGTGGATAAATGGAAGAAGGAGATAATTATTGCAATTTAAATTTATTACGGTGACGACACATACTAATGATTTCTTTACGTTTATTCAGAAGTACATTCTGATATTGAAATTTTAAAATCTTCATATTTTTTCTGTTACATCTATAACCTAGGCTATTTAGGTTTTGGTTTGGTTTGTTTTACGGCATATCAACCCCTTGGGGTCATTTAATGCCGAAGCATTAGTTCCTTCAAGAAACGTATTTTTGTTGGTAACATTTTTCCTTCAAAAACTTATCTTTGTTGGTAACATTTTTCCTTCAAAAACGTTTTGTTGGTAATATTTTTCATTCAAAAATGTTTTGTTGGTAATATTTTTTCTTCCAAAATTTTATTATGCATATATTTTATAAAAGTCTGTTTTTATACTTTCATGGTGTTTTGACCCCTGTTTGTAGAGTTAACTATTTGCGTATAGCTGGGACCCTAACAGGTGCTACCATCCCGAGTTAGGATGGACCTTGGAACAACAGCAATTAAAAGGTGGTTCCATGCTCATCGCAACCTGGCAATCAGAGGCTTTGCTGCCAGATGGAGTTTACCGTCATACCCAGTACCATTTCCCCCCAGCTATGGGTTAATTGTAGTACAAACTGGGTCGTATAGTTTTGGGTGAACAGATTAGGAGAATGATAACTCTTATTTAAAAATCTCCGAAGGGTCGTTTGGGGACCTTGTGGCATGGTGCGCACCAGGTCTCTGCATTCGGTCTATCCAAAAGACGTGGTTGGTTCTGCACAAGTCGGCTAAGATAAGTTTTCTTTTTGTTCATATATATCTACACTACCGGCCATATTTATTAGGCCACCCAAGTGATTTTTAAAAAATAATGTATTTCATACGAATTTTTAGTATTTATTGCCAAGTAAATAATTGTAAATGAAAATAAAATGGTTCTTTTGTTAATATTGCACAATAACATGTGCATCAAATGAATTTATAGATATTTAATAATTATCTATATTGCAGTTTCATCAATGAAAGAATGAAGAAAATTTAGGATGGTTCGGACGAGTTCATCTTTGCTTCCTTGCCTTGTAAAATTTTGCAGAGTAATAATAACAAAAGAACTATTCTATTTTCATGTGGCAATAAATACTAAAAATAGTATGAAATACATCATTTCTTTTAAAAACTTGGGTGACCTAATAATTATGGCCGACAGTGTAGATCTATATATATTTGACAACACAAATATCATAGCAACATCCACATGCAAAAAATACTAAAAATGATGGAGGCCTTCTTAATGAAAAACGAAAAACTCAGCACTCAATAACATCGACTACGAATACGCTAACAACATGCTGACCGTGTTCGGTACTTAACACATACCACTACTCCACATTATACAAAACAGTACTTTCATTCCGTTACACGTAAAATAACATTCATCCTAGAAAAAAACTAAAATTATAGCCGAAAGCGCTCGGATAAACAAAAAATTTCGACAATTTTTATATAATTTATTTCCTTAAAAGACTGAAATCATAAATCTTAACTTCGTCTGTCATTTTTAATGAAACTTGCATAAAAGAGACATTACTGCCCAAATATTCAATAGATAGATAGATAGATAGATAGATAGATAGATAGATAGATAGATAGATAGATAGATACTCAAAAATCAAAGATTCAAAACCAAGCTACCTGGGTTTCAACCGTATCATATCGTCAGGCACGATTAAGACTTACCAGGCATGACATTGCTTAACTTTGGTGATCACATGGGAACTGCTGTTTCAACGTTACACTTTCCCTGATCATGTATATGTCATGGATATGAACACAGATACACTCTTGTGCAAATTAATTGAAACAAAACAAATAATGTCTTCATCGGATCTTTCACACTTTCCCTGATCAAATATACGCCATTTAATGGCATTGCTTTTCTCTTATGACCGTATTTTCTTTTATGCTTTGGACTGATGGATCCAGTTTGCTTCCTCGCCTTGATGACATGACTGACAGTTGAAAGGCTGATACCAACAATATCTGTGACCTCTCTGTAAGTCTTGCTAGTGTGTTTGTGTGGCATTTCAGTTTTTGTATGATTCCTTGGAGTAACGTTCATTGCAGCCAACTAATTGACAATCAAGACAATAATGTCTGCGCGTGATAAAAATCTGATGCAATCACGGATGATGCAATATTTTTCAAGGCTAAATTAACAGACTGTTGGCTCAGTGTATAGATAGATAGATAGATAGATAGATAGATAGATAGATAGATAGATAGATAGATAGAACAACCTGTGACAGATAGATAGATAGATAGATAGATAGATAGATAGATAGATATGAACAACCTGTGACAGATAGATAGATAGATAGATAGATAGATAGATAGATAGATATGAACAACCTGTGACAGATAGATAGATAGATAGATAGATAGATAGATAGATAGATAGATAGATATTAACAAACTGTTAACTCAGTGTATAGATAGATAGATAGATAGATAGATAGATAGATAGATAGATAGATAGATAGATAGATAGATAGATAGATAGATAGATAGATAGGAGGGAGTTGTAATATAACTTTAAAAAGAGAGAAATGTATATTTAATTTATTGTTTCGGTGGAGATGTGATTATCGTTTTATGAAGTTCGTTTCTGAATAGTACTGTGTAGTACGCACGCGCGCATCTGGGTGGTATGCCACGTGTTTTCTGCTGAGACATAAATGACAATTCATCCGGTAAAAAAGGAAATCTACCCTTAGGGAAAACGAGACACGTCTTGATATGGTGGCATTGTAGAGATAGATAGATAGATAGATAGATAGAGAGAGAGAGAGAGAGAGAGAGAGAGAGAGAGAGAGAGAGATAAGCAGTGGGTCTTTTTCTTTTCCTTTTGTTTAATACAACATGATGGGGTCACCCCCTAAATGGATAGATAACGAAGGCCTTACTGTGTTAGTAATGTTCTTGTAGCAAACAAGACTAAAGTTATTAAATATCCACATCTATATCTTGCTACAGGGGCTTAATCATGTAGTTCTTAATCAGGTAAATCTTACCCCCATAGCGAGGAAAGTAGTTATGGAGAGAACGAAATGTGGGTGCTTAATAAATCTAATTGCCAATGAAAAGACGTTTTTCTTTCATCTTCTAAATTATGATACTTTGAAGTATCTCAATATACTTATTGATATTAATTTTAACGTTAGAACTTGCGTATTAAAGTCGCATTTGAAGTTCATATGTGAACAAATTTTATAGTATAAAACTGCAAGAGTTATCTTGAAATCTCAAAGCATTCCAAGAAAAAAACTCGAAATATAGTATACAAATCCTATATCATTCATCAACTAACTTACTATAACATACAAAGTAAAATTGCACACCCAAAAAATCGGATTCAAACGACTAAAAGCATTTTGAAAAAACCCAGATCAAAGCAAGTCAGTGTGAAAAGAAACATTCTGGATCCTAACTGGATAGCAAATCAAAAATTCATATATGACGTCAGTCAAACGTTTTTTTTTTTTCACACCTAAGTGAAAATGCTTGTTGGAGCCGGCAACGTGATAAACTTCCTTATTTTAAAAAAATTCGCTGACCGGTCAAAATCAGTCACAACGAGAGCAGTGTCTGATCGTATCTCACAATGTAAAGAAGAAACTTTAAGCTGACTCGATCACGTCTCGCCAGCCTGTTCTTCAATTTTCTTTTCTTCTTTTTCACTTCACGCCGCCAATCAACAACAACGGACACTCTGTCTGCGATAAGTATTATTTCTTTATTTCTTCTTTCTGACCCTGTCGCCGACCTACCAAAAAGAGGAGGGAACATAAAACTGTACATTCTGCTAGTACACAACCATGAACACTAAATTTCTGTGGACATTTTAAATACTTACATTTCTCTTTTAACAATTTTAACTACAAAACTACATATATTTTCTCTACGAACGTTTTTCTTCTCCCAAATGGGTTATAGTGTTCAGTTAACAAATTTCGCTTATATTTTTCTTCTTACAATTTTGTCATTCTGTTAATAAATCTTTAATGTAGACACGAAATATTTTATCCTTCCGCATTTCAACATCCAACCTTCAACCTTCTGGTATTTAAATAGTCGAGACTTCGGACGTGTTTGGTACAAGGCCAATTTTCCAAGTATCACCGAGGCTCCTACAAATGACTGCAAAAAAAAAAAAAATAATAATTTCAAAATATCAAAAGATTTACGATAACATATTAAAATCTCGAAAGGGTTCGAGAAAAATATTGACATCTCGAATTACTGCAAGTAAGAGGTGCAAAAGAGTATTTCGAAATCTCGAAGGAGTGCGAGAAAGATTTTAAAATCTCGGATAAGATCAAAAGGTGAAAAAGTTACAGAAACAATGTTTTAATCTTAGCGAACACATGCGAAATGTTATCTATTACAAATGTACCGGTTAAAAAAGAAAAAAGAAAAAAGAAAAAAGAATGATTAAAATATTTTAAAAACCGCTTTGTCAATGAATTTTATATGCATTTTTTATATTTGAAATCCCAGTTACAAGATCTGTAATTTACGGTCTTTTAAGGCTATCACAATTCAAATGAATGGAAATAGAGTCAATCTCAGTATTTATTTTGTCGTTTCTTGGAGAATTTGTCACGAATCAAGTTGTATCAATAATGTAACGTTTAATCTTCGTGTGCGTGTTACTTCAAGATTTATTTTGTCAGCCATTATTTTATTTTTTACTCGACAAATTTGAGAGACAAACTGTAAAAAACAACTCATGATTTGTTTAGACCGGTCAATGTTTTTTTTTTGTTTTTTATTTTAGTCACTTTATTTTAAAATGATGGATTGCATGAACACCAGTAAGATTTCGAAACACCGTAAATATTCTATGGAAGCGGAAACTTGCAGCTTTTAAATGAGGCATTTGTTCAGAATTATCGTTTCATTTCGTTGTTTTTCATTTTTGTTTTTTACTTTTCGATTACCCCCTTAGCTTTACGATTGACAAAAAATTCAGAATTATCCAGTTTTTGTTTTTCTTTTGTTTTGTATGTTTCTTTTTATTTTTTTTTAATTTTTTTTTTATTTTTTTATTTTTTTTTCTATTTGGTCCCTCCGACATTTTAAAACGGCTGGATAAATTAGAAAACGACGGGGCGGACCTGAAGCAGACTACCACCACGTTTAATTTTTTTTTTTTCATTTTATTTTTTTTAACTTTTTTTAGCGCAGTCCTATCGATTACCCCCTTAGCTTTACGATTGACAAAAAATTTTGAAAAATTTCAATATTTAAACATTTTCTGGGGGTGGGGGATCAGTTTCTCATCCAACGTTATAGTAAATCGAGCCTCTATTTTAAAACCAGTCACCGGTACGACATTACCGCCACCTGTAAATTTGCTCATTATCAAATTTTTTGGACTTCTTTCAGTGCAATATTATCTTTTACGCCTTAAACTTTACGAATGACAAAAAAAAAAATTCAGTATTTAAACAATTTTAGTGGGTGGGGGGGGAACTAGTTTCTCAAACAACCTTATAGTGGATTGGAAATGGAGGATCAATTTACTTTAACGTTGTATGAGAAACTGACCCCACCAAATATCTTTAAATATTGGAATTTTTCAAATTTTTTTTTTGATAATCGGAAAATTTAAGTAACAATCGATATGACTGCGCTGAAAAAAGTAAAAAAAAATATTGAAAAACAACGAAATTACACGTGGTGGTAGTCTGCTTCAGGTCCGACAAATTTCTTTTTCATTTCCATCTCTCCCAAACCTCGTCGTTGATCACATGTTCGGTCCATGCTATCCCCAGCATTCTTCTGTATAACTACATTTCGATTGCTCGAGTTTTTCCTTTATCTTTGATGAGTTTGTTCAGCATTCAATGCAAATATTGAAGGACAGGCATCACATAACAATTCAGTATTCTTTTCTTTGTTCTTAACGAAATTTTCCTGTCTCTTAATACTCTACTCTGCTTCTAGAATGTATCATTGGCCATGCCAATTCGCCTTCGGATCTCAGTGTCACACTTTCTCTCATCCGTTATAACACTTCCCTCGTATTTAAATTTCTGTGCCTGATTGATTTTAGTAGCCCTGATCTGTAGTTGGAATTTTGGGTCCCTCTTTTTGCTGATGACTATGAATTCAGTTTTTTTTTTTATAGTTTCTGTTTAGTTGGTCCTGGGTATGACGGTAAACTGCATCCGGCAGCAAGGCCTCTGATCAGGAGGTTGTGAGGAGCATAGAACCACCTCTTAATTGCTATTGTTCCCTGGTCCATCCTGACCCGGAGTGGTAGCACCTGTTATGGTCCCAGCTATGGGCAAATAGTTAACCTCTAAACTGGTGTCAAAACACTATGAAAGTTTTAAAATACACGTTTTTTTTTAGAAATATATACATAAAAATAGACTTTTGTAGGAAAAGATACATTTTTGAAGGAAAAACATTACCAACAATACATTTTTTAAGGAAAAAATATTCTCAGCAAAATATTTTTAATAGAAAACTAAAGGACATATTCAGTTTTCTAAAAAAAAAAATTTCATTACAATCTGACTAAATCAACCTTTTCACTATAACCAAACATTTTTTAAAAATAGCTTAACCCCCTCCTTTTTAGCATTAAATAACCACAGAAGACAAGAGACATACAAGGTCATTATGCTTCGCTAGAAGCGGCAAATGCTATACAAGCGGAAAGTAGGGAGAAGTACAAAGGAGAGCAAAGCAGTATCTTGTTCGGCATCAGTGAATACATTTGTTTGTTAACTATAACGTTAAAGATAGCAGCTAATGAACAATATTACCAACAATACAGTTTTGAAGGGAAAAAATATTGCCATAAGTTTTTGAAGGAAAATTCATTATTGCCAGAATACGTTTTTGAAGGAAAATTCATTATTGCCATAATACGGTTTTGAAGGAAAATTCATTATTGCCATAATACGTTTTTGAAGGAAAAAAACATTATTGCCATAATACGTTTTTCAAGCAAAAAATTACCAGCAATACATTTTTTAATACAAAACTAGAAGACATCTTCAGTTTTATAAAATAAAAAAAATAAAAGCAATTTTTTATTACAATCTGATTAAATGAAACTTCTCACTACAACCGAACTTAAAAGAATACTTTAAAACCCCACCTTTTTTGGCATTAAATAACCCACATAGGTGTTGATATGATATTAAGCAAATTTCAAACTCAACTTTATGTTTAGTTCTTTCTTCTCGCTTAGCTTTGCTACCTTCTCTAGTAGATATCGCTGCTGATCTTGAAAGGGATCTACACTCAGTGGTGGAATAGGGAAAGAAGTGGCTTGTAATTTTTAATGCATTTGAGACAAAGCTGCTGTCTGTCAAACATCACTGGCAACCTCACCTGGCTCCCATAAGCATGGACCAAGCGAGTCTCCCTGAGAGCAATACACTGTGCTTCCTCTGTCTTATACTATCTTTGTAATTGTGGAACCATTACATTGAGTCAATAGCTAAGTCCACTGCTAGAAAGGTTGGATCACTGTGTCGTGCTAGGATGGTTTTCCGCCTGAATCCATCTTGCACACATACAAATCAACTATCCGTCCATGCATGGAATACTGCTGTCATGTATGGTCAGGCACCCCCGCTGTTCATCTCAGTGTTCTCGACAGGCTCCAAAGGAGAATCTGTAATGTGATAGGTTCCGACTTGGCAGGTCGACTCCAGCCACTTTCTCACCGACGGAATGCAGCTTCTCTCTGTCTGTTCTATAAAAATTTTCATGGCTTCTACTCCGACGAACTTAAGTCACTGGTGCCCCTACCTCATGAGTTTACTCGTGCAACCAGACTGGCAACTGGATCTCACCCATTCACAGATAAATCAACCAAATGCAGATGACAATTCTACTCAATCAGCTTCTTTTCTCGCACTTCCCACCTGTGGAACTCACTTCCATATTTCTGCTTTCCTGACGGCTACAACCACCAGGAATTTAAATGCAATGTCAATTCCCATCTATTAACCACTTGACTCCAGTTCTTTCTACATCACCCTTTATATCTTTTCCTTTCTCTCTACCTTTGCAACTATCATCACACCTGTATTCCTATCCTTCTTTTGCTCCTTTCTCTGACACCTCCTGTAACTGGTTTGTCTTTCTCTTTACTCTCCTTCTATCTAATCGTTTTTTCTTATGTAGCCTCCTGCGCATCAGTGGCGTTACCGCCTTGCTTGGGGTGAAACGATTAAAAAAAATTGTATTTTTCTTTCCATGTCTGCTATCAGCAATGTATCACCTGCGTATCTTATATTGTTAAGATTACGTCCGCCAATGCTGAATTGTTTCGCTGGACAGGTTGAATAGATCCGGTGAGAAGACCCATCCTTGTCTTACATCCCTTTCTATTTTTGTATATCTCCTGTACTCATTTCCTGTCCGTATGCAGGCGGTTTGCTGCCAGTATAGGTTGAATACATACGATGGAAAAACACATATAAACACCACTAAATACATACCCTGCGGTCATTATAATGTTAAATAATTGTTGTGGCGGACCTACCCATTAACATTGTAATGAACTAACTCAACCTCAATAAATACCACGTGACTAGTAGTTATCAAAGCAGCACCAGTCAGACACTCGTAGAGTGACGTACCGAACAGAGACTTTTGATATTCAACACCGCTTGCTCGTCAGCTAAACCAGTGCTACTCATCGTCTGCCGGTATGCGGAGATTGTCCAGAAAAGAAATAATACTCTATGCCACGAGAGACTGTCAATATATTTGACTCGTTTTTTTTTTAATTTTTATTTTAGTTTTATATTATTATGGCTACATTGTTCATTTACTCATGTTAAAAGTTATTGCTATCCAACTAACGAATGCGATATAATGAACAGCAAAACAGTGAACTGAATACGCATCAGACTTTGTTCCATTCATATATCCATGATATATACATGTCATATATTTTAAATACTTCTTAAATTAATTAAAATTAATATTTTGCTTTACTGTTTGTCTATTTTTAGAAGATTAATGCCTCTTATTTGTTCTGATTTCAAATCTGCATTTCTCTCCCTTTAACTCTCTCTCTCTCTCTCTCTTTTTCTTTTTTTATTTTTAAATGTACTTTTTATTACATAAAATTTGGTGAGACATGAACAAATTTTTCTTCTGAAATTGCAGCACAGAAAAAAAATGTTTGAAACACACTGCTCTAGATCAGTACTACTCAAAGTGTGGTACACATACCGTCGCCGGTATGTGAGCCATCGTCTGCCGGTACACGGAGATTTTCCAAAAAAGAAATAATACTCTATGCCACGAGAGACTGTCAATATATTTGACTCGTTTTTTTTTTAATTTTTATTTTAGTTTTATATTATTATGGCTACATTGTTCATTGACTCACTCCTGTTAAAAGTTATTGCTATCCAACTGACGAATGCGATATAATGAACAGTAAATATTGCAGTCTAGGTAGGTTCGTCTGGCTATATATATACTGAAATGTTAAGGGATTTCTATTTTTAATCCAACATATCTTTATTACTGAAAATGTTATTTTTAGTGGATACCGATAGGATGCGTCTTTTTTAACAATGTTATATTTATATAGTCCTTTTGGATTTCACACTGGATCGCCAAGTCCTTCCAAGTCGCTCCCATTGGTCAAAAATCATTTTAAGACCTAGTTGTGAAATCTGGGTTCGACTTTTTCTTTAAGCAGATGGTCAATCCTTTTTCTGTTTGTGAAAACCCAGGATTTCACACGTCATTGTGAATTTTTGTAAAAGTGAAGAAGAATGTTGATTTTAATTCATTTCTGATCCGCTACATACTCTTGATAACTTAGAAAATGGGACCTTAACATTGTAAGATTTAACTCCCATGAACATCGAGTAAACTTAGATTCAGGTCTCTTAAATAGACAGTTTGCACGACGCACCTGATGATTGCGCAGCGCATGAAACTCCAAGATATATATATATTGAAATATTGAGGGATTTCTATTTTTAATCCAACATATCTTTATCACTGAAAATGTTATTTTTAGTGGATACCGATAGGATGCGTCTTTTTTAACAATGTTTATTTTGTCCATTGGCCTGTAAATTTCAGAAAACTTAATAAAGAAAAAGCTAGATTTGAACCTGCATCTCGTCTCATCCGGTGTGTTTTAAATCAGTGCAACTCAAAATGTGGTACGCGTACCCGTCACCGGTACGCGAGCCATCGTTTGCCGGTACGCGAAGATTTTTCAGAAAAGAAAGAAATAGTAGTAATACTCTTTGCCACGAGAGACTGCCAGGATATTTGACTCGTTTTCGTTTTTGTTTTACATTTTCATTTTAGTTTTATATTATTATGGCTACATTGGTCATTTACTCACTCATGTTAAAAGTTATTGCTATCCAACTAACGAATGCGATATAATGAACAGCAAAACCGTGAACTGAATACGCATCAGACTTTGTTCCATTCATATATCCATGATATGTATATATCATATATTTTAGTGTATCGAGGCAGCAAATAATTTTCTAAACATATACTGTTAAATATAAGAGACAATGAATGTCTATTATGTTTAATCATGAGCCGTTCTAAACGTCGTATTTTGGCTTTAATTTCAGTTGAAAATAAAGACAAAAATTATCCAACATTTGGATAATTTTTTATTAATTTGGTTCTAAGCTTTCGTCTCACATGAACCATCTTCAGAGAGATTATTATGAGTGTAACACAATAATATCCACCATCAGCGACGATTTTATTTTGTGTTGACATAAAACTCTACTAGGCAACGGCAATAGTTACCAAAAATAACAAACGCAGTTCGCAAATTTGCACTGCGGTTCTATGATGTCACACCGCGTGATAGCGTGAAATGACAACAGAATAATGTATTCAAATGCAATGTAATGTGTTGTCTTAATAACCTCTCTGAAGATGGCTCATATGAGCCGAAAGCTTAGACCGAACTTAATAAAAACTTATCGAAATGTTGGATAATTTTTGTCTTTATTTTCAACTGAAATTAAAGCCAAAATACGACGTTTAGAACGGCTCATGATTAAACATAATAGACATTCATTGTCTCTTATATTTAACAGTATATGTTTAGAAAATCATATATTGTAAATACGTCTTAAATTAATTAAAATATTTTGTTTTACTGTGTGTCTATTTGTTAGAAGATTAATGCCTTTTATTAAATTCAAATTGCTTACGAAGTATTAATATTAACTTTAAATATTTTTTCTTCATTTTTAAAAATATATACCATCGAAACCAGTGGTCATAACTAATATAGCACAAATATGGTACCGGTCAATGGCACACTGGGAAGACTTGTTATGTCAATGATGACAGTCCTTAGAATGAACAAGATATCATGTCCTCATGTTTATTACAGATAGTCTCAAAATGTCCCTGTAATAGTAAATATCTAAAAAAAAATTCCGGGTTTCACAGTTCCCCACTCTTACTCAGCTGGATTGGCTTGCTTTGCTTGCCGGTCCCTGGCACATTGAAAAAAAAATGTACCGGTCCGCCACATCAGATAGTTTGAGAAGCACTGAGCTAGACGAACAAGCTGGCATATTGTACCTTTACCGTATTTTGTTAATACAATTGTTTACACTAATCTCGTGTTCCTGTTTTTATTCGTGACCCCTTAAAACGGGGTTACGACAATAATATAACAGGTTGAAGCTTTTATTATAATGATCAAGTACTTTCCGACAATATGTCATAAGTGTTTAGTAAAATTTCGAATATATAATGAAACAAAAATTATTTAAAAATGCATTAGTCTATTCTTTATTTATCGCTATTTCTCGTGAAATCCCAGCAAACCTTTTTTTTTTTTTTTTAATCATCTCACCCCAAGCAAGGCATTCCACTGCCACTATTGCGCATGGGGCTACATAGGGGAAGGTAAAGAGAAGGAGTGGATAGACATAGGGAATGTCAGGAGAAAGGTGACAGATGAGTAAGGATAGCGAGGATGAGGGTCGGGCAGATGGGAAGAGTGCTTGATAGAATGGGAGCAGGTTAGTGTGTTAGGAGGTGTGTATTGACCTTACATTTAAACTCCTGGAGATTGTAGCCGTCGGGGAAGCAATCGTTTGGAAGAGAATTCCACAGTCGGGAAGTGCGAGGAAAGAAACTGTTGGAGTAGAAGTTACGGCTGCATTTTATCGGTTTCACTGTAAAAGGGTGGGATCTAGTTGCTAATCTAGTATCTCGTGCAAATTCGTATTTAGGGGGCACCAGTGATCTAAGTGATCTTTGCGGAACCCTAGGATTCTGGTGAACACCAGTTGACAAACAGTGCTGTAGTGTAACGAGAAAAATAAAATGAGTCAGCTTTTTTTAATCATTTTACCTCAGGCAGTGCAATAAAGACAGTAAGATGAAAGGGTTTACTGAGTGTAAGAGAATATGAGGAAAAATACACTATTAAAAATAATAAAAGAAGAGGAATTAAGAAAACAGATTTTTGAAGATCATATTTGACTGGAAAGCAAGAAGGCGAAAAATTGTTCTACAAGCGAGAAATTCGATGGAAGAAATTATTGGCAAAGAACTTAGGCTAATAATTTATTTAAAGGAAAAGAAATTGCAACCAATGCTCCATGAAATATAAGTAACCAACAAAATAACATAATACATCACTCAATAAATCCCGGACCTGGCATATAGATATTGCCATTAATAAAAGAAATCCATATGATTTTTATGAGGAGCCAACTTTCAAATGTCATGTGACAAAATTTGGGCCCAATCAGATTATTAGTTTACAAATTACAGTTATTTAAGTTAAGCTACTGTTGCAAATTTTCAAAACAATGAAAAATCTGAATTTCGTGTGTTGATAAAGCATTGCTTTCTGATAATAAAAATACTGTTCAAGTAAAGCAATGGCTTGATAAGTGTTATTCGGACTCTGCTCTGTCGGAAAGAAGTGGTGTGCTGATTTAAACGCGGTTGTACAGATACAAATGATGCTGAACGCTTAGGTCACTCAAAATCGGGAGTTCTTCCGGAAAACACCAAAAATTTCACAAACTCATTTTGACTGATCATAAATTGAAGTTGTATGAGACAGAAGAGGAATTGAACATATCAGAAGCTAGAGCGTTCACCATTTTGCATGAAGATTTGTCAATGAGAAAGCTGTGTTCAAAGTGGGTGCCGCGTTTGTTCACAGTTGATCAAAAAACAACAACGCGTCGACGATTCAGAACGTTGTTTGCAACTGTTTCAACGCAACAAGAAAAAATTTTGCGTAAATATATGACAATGGATGAAACATGAATCCACCATTTCTCTCCGGAGTCAAATCGGCAATAAACATAGTAATAAAAATGAGAACAACTGTCTGAACAATGTAAATAATGTAAATTCTCCTTATTTTTATTATTAATACATTTCTTTAATCATTTCACCCCAAGTAAGGCGGTACCGGCACTGATAGGCAGGGGGCTACATGAGAGAGTTAAAGTTTTAGACAGGAAAATAATGAAGACAAAGACGAACCAGCTACAGGGGGAGAAAGAGAAAGGGCAAGAGAAGGATATGAACACAGAAGTGAAGACAATTACGATGGTAGAGAGAAAGGAAAAGAACAAGATACACGGGATGATGAAGAAAGAGTGAAGAGGAAGACGAACCAGCTACAGGGGGTGAAAGAGAAAGGGCAAGAGAAGGATGTGAACACAGGAGTGAAGACAGTTACAAAGGTAGAGAGAAAGGAAAAGAACAAGATACACGGGATGATGAAGAAAGAGTGAAGAGGAAGACGAACCAGCTACAGGGGGTGAAAGAGAAAGGGCAAGAAAAGGATGTGAACACAGGAGTGAAGACAGTTACAAAGGTAGAGAGAAAGGAAAAGAACAAGATGCACGGGATGATGAAGAAAGAGTGAAGAGGAAGACGAACCAGTTACAGGGGGTGAAAGAGAAAGAGCAAGAGAAGGATGTGAACACAGGAGTGAAGAGAGTTACGAAGGTAGAGAGAAAGGAAAAGAACAAGATACACGGGATGATGAAGAAAGAGTGAAGAGGAAGACGAACCAGTTACAGGGGGTGAAAGAGAAAGGGCAAGAGAAGGATGTGAACACAGGAGTGAAGACAGTTACGAAGGTAGAGAGAAAGGAAAAGAACAAGATACACGGGATGATGAAGAAAGAGTGAAGAGGAAGACGAACCAGTTACAGGGGGTGAAAGAGAAAGAGCAAGAGAAGGATGTGAACACAGGAGTGAAGAGAGTTACGAAGGTAGAGAGAAAGGAAAAGAACAAGATACACGGGATGATGAAGAAAGAGTGAAGAGGAAGACGAACCAGTTACAGGGGGTGAAAGAGAAAGGGCAAGAGATGAATGTGAACACAGGAGTGAAGACAGTTACGAAGGTAGAGAGAAAGGAAAAGAACAAGATACACGGGATGATGAAGAAAGAGTGAAGAGGAAGACGAACCAATTACAGGGGGTGAAAGAGAAAGGGCAAGAGAAGGATGTGAACACAGGAGTGAAGACAGTTACGAAGGTAAAGAGAAAGGAAAAGAACAAGATACACCGGCTGATGAAGAAAGAGTGAAGAGGAAGACGAACCAGTTACAGGGGGTGAAAGAGAAAGAGCAAGAGAAGGATGTGAACACAGGAGTGAAGAGAGTTACGAAGGTAGAGAGAAAGGAAAAGAACAAGATACACGGGATGATGAAGAAAGAGTGAAGAGGAAGACGAACCAGTTACAGGGGGTGAAAGAGAAAGGGCAAGAAAAGGATGTGAACACAGGAGTGAAGAGAGTTACGAAGGTAGAGAGAAAGGAGAAGAACAAGATACACGGGATGATGAAGAATGTGTGAAGAGGAAGACGAACCAGTTACAGGGGGTGAAAGAGAAAGAGCAAGAGAAGGATGTGAACACAGGAGTGAAGAGAGTTACGAAGGTAGAGAGAAAGGAAAAGAACAAGATACACGGGGTGATGTAGAAAGAGTGAAGAGAAAGACGAAACAGTTACAGGGGGTGAAAGAGAAAGGGCAAGAGAAGGATGTGAACACAGGAGTGAAGAGAGTTACGAAGGTAGAGAGAAAGGAAAAGAACAAGATACACGGGATGATGAAGAAAGAGTGAAGAGGAAGACGAACCAGTTACAGGGGGTGAAAGAGAAAGGACAAGAGAAGGATATGAACACAGGAGTGAAGACAGTTACGAACGTAGAGAGAAAGGAAAAGAACAAGATACACGGGATGATGAAGAAAGGGCTGGAGTTAAGTGGATAAGAGATGTGAATTGCATTTAAATTATTGGAGGTTATAGCCGTCAGGAAAGTTAGTATACAGATGGGAGTTCCACAGGCGGGAAGTGCAAGAAAAGAAGCTGCTGGAGTAGAACTGACGGCTGCATTTGGTTGACCTAACTGTAAAAGGGTGGGATCTTGTTGCCAGTCTGGTTGCTCTTGTATATTTATGTGAGTGGGGGCACTATTGACCAAAGTTCTTCGAAGCAGAAGCCATGAAAATATTTGTAGAAGAGACAGAGGGAAGCCACATCTCGCCGATGAGAAAGTGGCTGGAGTCGAGCTGAAACATTCGCCTTTGGAGCCTGTCGAGAACACTGAGACGAACAGCAGGGGCGCCTGAACAGATATGGCAACAGTATTCCATGCACGGTCAAATGGTTGATTTGTATATCCTATAATATTCGCTTAAAACATTCTATCTTTTTATTAGTCGAATTTTTCTTTTGTTTCACATTTTCCGTTTTTGTATTTCGTTATAAATTTTCGGTTATTTTAAAATTTCTTCTTCTTTTTCCCAGCGTTTTTTTTTCTACTTGTTTACCTGTTTTGCTTTCCGTTACATTTTTCTTTTTCTAGATATATTCAATTTTTTTTTTTTTTGGTCTTAATTTTATTTTTCAGCTTTTCTCTATTGTACGTTTTACTTTCTATTTCTGTTCTACATAATTTTTTTCATTTCATCACATTCTACATAATTTTTTCATTTCGTCACATTCTACATAATTTTTTCATTTCGTCACATTCAACATATTTTTTTCTTTTCATCATATTCTACGTAATATTTTCATTTCGTCACATTCTACATATTTTTTCATTTCGTCAAATTCTACATAATTATTTAATTTCGTCTCATTCTACATATTTTTTTCATTTCGTCTCATTTTACATATTTTTTTCATTTCGTCACATTTTACATTTTTTTTCTTTTCGTCACATTCTACATATTTTTTCATTTCGTCACATTCTACATATTTTTTTCTTTTCGTCACATTCTACATATTTTTTTTCTTTTCGTCACATTCTACATATTTTTTTCTTTTCGTCACATTCTACATATTTTTTTCTTTTCGTCACATTCTACATAATCTTTTTGAATTCGTCATATTCTACGTAATATTTTCATTTCGTCACATTCTACATAATTTTTTTCATTTCGTCACATTCTACATATTTTTCATTTCGTCACATTCTACATAATTATTTAATTTCGTCTCATTCTACAGAATTTTTTTCATTCTGTCACATTCTACATATTTTTCTTTTCATCACATTCTATATAATATTTTAATTTCGTCACATTCTACATAATTTTTTCATTTCGTCACATTTTACATATTTTTTCATTTCGTCACATTTTACATATTTTTTTCATTTCGTCACATTTTACATATTTTTTTCTTTTCGTCACATTCTACATATTTTTTCTTTTCGTCACATTCTACATATTTTTTTCTTTTCGTCACATTCTACATATTTTTTCTTTTCGTCACATTCTACATATTTTTTTCTTTTCGTCACATTCTACATATTTTTTTTCTTTTCGTCACATTCTACATAATTTTTTTGAATTCGTCACATTCTACATAATTTTTTAATTTCGTCACATTCTACATAATTTTTTATTTCGTTACATTCTACATAATTTTTTATTTCGTCACATTTTTCTTTTTCTAGGTATCTTCGATCTTTTTGGGGGGTCTTTTTTTTTCAGTTTTTCTCTGTTACACGTTTTTCCTTCTTTTATGTAAAACAGAAATGTTTTACATAATCTTTTCATCTCGTCACATTTTTCTTTTTCTAGATAAAGGTTTTTCTTTCTGGTCGTTTTCTTTCATTTTTTTTATTTTTGTATTTTATTTTTATTTTTCTATTTCAACTTTTACAGCGTTTTTCATTTTGTTTTTAAAATATTTTAAAAAATTTATTCTTTTTTGTTCTTTTTAGATTTGTTCATTTATGTTTTCCTCTTTTATTTTCATTTATTTTAGTTTTCTTTATCTTTTTTCCTTTATTTTTTAATTCATGATTTTCTTAATATTTCTTAATATTTCTTCATATTTTTCTATTTCTCTCATTCCAGTTCTGTTTTTCTTTCATTTTCTTAATTTCTGTTTATTTTTCATTCGTATTTTTGTTTATTTTTCATTTTGTTTCTGTTTTATTTCCTCTTTTTTTGTTTAAGATTTTCATTATATTTTTCTATTTCTAATTTCTTTCGCCTTTTTCGGCGCACCTGTACGACATTACCACCACCTGTAAAGTTGTTGATTATCATTTTGTTTTTACTTTTTTCAGTGCATTCTTATCGATTAGTAGATAAAATTTCCGATTTTCAAGAAAAATGTGGAAAAAATTCAAAACTTGGAGATTTTTAGGACGTACTCAGTTTTTCATACAACGTTATAGCAAGTTGATCTTCCATTTTAGAAACACTCACTTCGAATTGTTGCCCTTCTTTTCTTTTTTTTTTTCAAAACTTGCAAGAAATTAATGAAAAAAACCATTCCGGAAATATGTTTTTATTCAAAATATTTTTAGAATAAGAATTATTTTTAAATTTTTCTGTCAAAAAACATTTTTTAAATGTTTTACATGTCATGTTTTTCATTCCAAATTTTTTACAACAGGAATTTTTTTAATGAAACTCTATTTTTTTAATGTTTAAAATAACTTATTTTTCATTGATATGAAGTAGAGATAATTAAAAATTTAACATCGGTTTGTCGATCTTCAAATTGTGAGGTTCTCTATACATGGTTTCAGCGACAACAAAGCTATCCCAAAAGTGAGTGTTTCCAAAATGGAGGATTGAATTATTATAAGGTTGTATAAGAAACTGAGTACCCACTATAAATCTTAAATAATGATTTTTTTCAAAAATCTTTTTGATTATCGGAAAGTTTAGGGTCTAAATCGATGATATTGCACTGAAAAAAAATTTAAAAAATGGTAACATATTTACAGGTGGTGGCAATGTCGTACAGGTCTTTCCTGCGTCGTTCGTTTTTATTTCATTTGTTTGTAATCTTTTTCCTTCATTCACTTAGAATATTCTTCTTCAACTTCTTTATTTTTACTTCTCTTTTTCATTTCTGATATTATTATCATTATTATGTTCTTCTTTCCCCTTTCATTCTTTTCCCGTTACACTTTCTTTCGGGGTTTCTTTTTTTTAATTTAGTCGTATTCTTTTTTCATTCATTTTTTGTTTATCTTTCAATTTTTCTTTTCTTTTAATATTTTATCCTTATTTTATTTTTTATTTTTTCTTCATTTTTATGTTCTTCACTTCCTCATTCTCCCTCTTTAATAATTTCTTTTCCGTATATTTTCTTTTTCTTCATTCTATCGGTTTCGTTCCGTTCTTCCGAATGAATACATATTCTCAGCAGTATTCTCCTCCTGTTTTTTCAGGCGATTAAGCCAACATTTCCTGCCAACAATCACCCCACCCCACATACGCATACACTTCACATTGCCACAGGGGCTGTTCTTCTCCACTATACTATTCCCGCTTATTTTAATCTTACCCAGATGGCGCCACATGTCTTGTCCGAAGCCATCTATCTGCCATGTGAAAATCATATTCTTGTTCTTACTCCATTTACTCACTTCCATTTTTGCTCATCACCGGGGGTGTATCACTTTCACTCAAGCCCGCACGCGATGATGCATTGCCAATATAAAAAATTAAATACCCAAGGCTTCTTTTGGACAATTGGACTCATTCGACGCCGAGTTGTCGCTAAAAAACGAATATGTCTATTTCAGCTTTCAAAGAAGAAATGTTTATAAATTTTGCAAGCAAAAATGAAAGAGTCAAGGCGTTTTGTTCTCTAGTTATATAAACTTGCAAACGACTTTCATCCTACGATGACCATTTTAAAAAAGGAAGCTTATTTATATAAAAAAGGGAGAACTATCTACGTTTTATAAAAATGTTTATAACTTTTGCAAGAAAGGAATGAAAGGGTCAAGGTGTTTTGTTCTAGTTATATAAACTTGCAAACGATTTTCATCCTACGATAACCATTTTAAGAAAGGAAGCTTATTTATATATAAAAAAAAAAGGAGGACTATCTACGTTTTATAAAAATGTTTATAAATTTTGCAAGAAAGGAATGAAAGGGTCAAGGCGTTTTCTTCTAGTGATATAAACTGGCAAACGATTTTCGTCCTACGATGATCATTTTAAAAAAGGAAGCTTATTTATTAAAAAAAAAGAACTATCTATGTTTCCTATTATTTACAGTTTTTACACAGTAATTAAAAAAAAATCTAATGTTAAATTCTTCTTTTTCATGTGCTGTGTCCCTTTTTAGAATGTAGGCGATCATGAACTTCCATTTGCCCCTGTCCCTTGTCGCTCTTAACATATTTGCATTGAATACTGCTGCCATATCTAGTCGGGTGCCCTTGCTATCCACCTAGGGGTCTTTGACAAAATCCAAGGGAGAATCTGTTATGTAATCGATCTCGACTTGGCAGCTCAGATACAGACATCTTATCGCCGGCGCAATGTGGCTTCCCTGTGTCTCTTCTACAAATACTTTCACAGCTTCTGCTCCGATGAACTTAGCCCACTGGTGACCCCTATATATGAATTTACTCGAGCCACAAGATTAGCAACTAGGTCTCACCCTTTGACTGTGAAACCGATAAAATGTAAAGTCAAATTCTACTCCATCAGCTTCTTTTCTCGCACTTCCCGCCTGTGGAATTCCTTTCTGTTTACTTGCTTCCCTGACAGCTACAATCTCCAAGAATTTAATTGTAAAATCAATAGTCATCTTCTATCTTGTTAACTTTCATCTTGTCTTTCATGCTCTTTTCTCAGTCCATTCCACTCTCATCAGTAGTCTTATCTTTCTGTTACTCACTTCCTGACACCCCCTATAACCTGTCACTCTTTCTCATTGCTTTCCTCCTATGTAAGCCCCTGTGCCCCAGTGGCAGTAAACTGCCTTGCTCGGGGCGATATGATTATAAAAAAAACTCCTCTTGGTATCTCTTCCAAACCTCGCTGCGCCATCAGTTTGATCTACCCCATCAAATATGTCCCTTGTCTCTCTTTCCCTCTATCAGTTCTGTGAGTATCAGATTCTTCAAACCCTCCTTTCTCATTACATCTCCCCAGGAACCTCATCTGTCTCTTCCTGATGTTTATAAATTTCCTTCTGGTTTGCATCCTCTCCGACATCTTGTCGTTGCATACGTGCTCGATCCATGGCATCCTTAGCATCCTTCTGTAGAATCACATTTCTGCTACCTGGAGCCTCTACTTAATCATTGAAAAGATTGGCCAACATTCGCTGCCATACAGGACAGGTATCACATAGCGGTTCAGCACTCTTTTCTTTGTTTCCAATGAGATTTTCTTGTTTCTCAGTATTCATGGTTAGCCTTTGAAATGTGACTTTGGTTCTGCCAATGCGTCTTCTGATCTCAGAGTCTCGTTTTCCCTCCCCTCTGTCAGAGCGCTTCCCAAGTATTTAAAATGCTTTACTTGTTTTATTTTACTTTCCCCGACTTGTAGTTGGCATTTTTGGGTCTTCTTTTTGCTGATGACCACACAGTCAGTTTTCTTGAAGTTTATGCTTAGTCCTTTCTTCTCGCTTTCTCTTGCTTCTTTCTGTAGGAGTTCCTGCATTTTCTTTTCCGTGTCTGCTATCAGCAGTGTGTCATTTGTGTATCTTATATTGTTGAGAGTGTGGCCGCTATGAAAAATCCTGGCAAGGAGTCTATGTCTCTTTGGATTGTTTCGCTGCACAGGTTGAATAGATCCGGTTAGAACACATTCTAGTCTTACGCCCCTTTCTATTTTTGTATATCTGCTAAATACATTTCCTGGCCGTAGAGAAGCAGTTTGCTACCAGTGTCAGTTCTTGATAAACCTAGAGTCTTTTTCGAAAATATTGAGGTTGCCGAGAATCTCCAACAAGCCTTTGTGGCGTGGCGTACTTTGTCAAATGCCTCTGCGTGGTATATGAGGCGCAGATGCGGATCCTTCTGCATTTTAATTGCAATTTCAGACAGCAATCTGAACATGAATATCACGTTACTTGTTCTGGTGTCTTTAACGAACCTGCACTGTTCGTGTCCTATCTATGACCCGATTCTGCTTCGCTCTCTGTTCATCAAAATCCTGTTAAGACAAGGATGTGTCTTTTCACAGGATCTATTCAACTTGTACAGCTGGACTATTCTGAGGACCCTAAATGTTATGCCAGGATTTGTCATCGCAATTTGAACAACATAAGTTCCGCAGATGATACAGTGCTGATAGCAGACACAGAAAGGAAACCACAAGACCTCCTACAAAAGATAGCCGAAGAAAGTGACAAGAAAGAACTAACGTCTGTAAAATGTAAAAATTTGTCAATTTCAAATTGTCTAATTTGTACCCCCTTACTTCTTAAAATAACAACCAGCATTCATATTTATGATTATTAAAAATATTAAGATCATATAATTAACAATAAAATAGAGGGATTTCTAAGGATATTTTATTGTCAGAGAACTCGCCATGAGCTTATTCAATCATTAACTTAAGAATTAAGATTCATCAGAGATTTCAAATAGGAAAAGTTGTTAAGCACAAATATTTAAGGATTCAGTACAGGAATTTCTAAGTATATTCCATCATTGACTTAAGAATTAAAATTCATCAGAAATTTCCGAATTGGAAAATCTTTCAAGCTCAAATATTTAACAATGCAAGAGTGGAATTTCTAAAAATCTTTCATTGCTGTAAACTTGCCATTAACTTATTCAACCATTAACTTAAGAATTAAAATTCATCAGAATGTTAAGAAAGGTAAGACTGTGCGTTGTGGTACAGTGGATATCGGCTCGGAACGAGAAACCGGGGAGCCGAGTTCGAATTCCACTTGAATCCATTGTATTCACTTACGCGCAAATACCCTTGGGAAAAGTATTAATCCGTCTCTTCCTTCCAGTTATGGGTTAAATAACAGGGCAGATTGGGTTCTACCGCAAAAAGCAATGGCAACCTACTGCGTGATAATCTTCTGCCCAGTCAGTCATGTCTCTTTCGAGACATGATCACCCAAGCGTGTATCACGTATGGCACTTAATTGAATACTGTTAAGACATGGAATGGAAACTACAAGATCTTCTACAGAAGGTAGCTGAAGAGAGTGACAAGAAAGGACTACAAATAAACTGCAAGAAAACCGAAAGCATGGTCATCAGCAAAAAGAACAACCCAAAATGCCAAATACAGGTGGGGGATACTAAAATCAAGTACGTACAAACATTTAAATACCTGGGAAGTGGTCTAACAGAAGACGGAAAGTGCGACACATAGATCCGAAGGCGAATTGGTATGACGAAGGACGCGTTCCAAAAGCTGAGTAGAGTATTAAGAGACAGGAAAATTTCGTTAGAAACAAAGAAGAGTACTGGATTGCTGTGTAATGTCAGTTCTTCAATATGGCAGTGAATGTTGAACAATATTATCGAAGATGAAGGAAAAACTTGAAGAAACTGATATGTGGTTCTACAGAAGGATGCTGTGGATATCATGGATCGAGCATGTGAGCCAAAATGAGGTTTTGGAAAGGATGGAAACGAAAACAAAAATAATATTGAGCATCAGGAAGAGATAGCTAAAGTTCCTGGGGTATGCAATAAGGAAGGAGGGCTTGGAGAACCTGATGCTAACAAGGTAGATAGAGGGAAGGAGAGACAGGAGAAAACAGCGAGTAACATACTTGACTGTGGATCAGGTGGATGGCAGAATGGATGTTGCGAGGTATGACAGGAGAAAGCGTGCTAAGAGCCACCAGCGATAGGGAGACGTGGAAAGCCATAATCGCCTACGTCTTGAAAGAACAAGGCACATAGAGAAAGAATTACATCCCGTTAAAGACGCCTGTCGGATTTATGTACACTACCGACTATAATTATTAGGCTACCCCATTTTTTAAAAAGAACTTATGTATTTTCATACAATATTTTGCCAAGTGGATAATTCTAAATGAAAATAGAATGGTTCTTTTGTTAATATTACTTTGCAAAATTTTACAAGGCACGGAAGCAAAGATGAACTCGTCCGAATCACCCTAAATTTTCTTCATTCTCTCATTGATGAAAATGCAAGATAGGTAATTATTAAATATTTATAAATTCATTTGATGCACATGTTGCTGTGCAATATTAACAAAAGAACCATTCTATTTTCATTTGCACTTATTCACTTGGCAATAAATACTGAAAAATAGTATGAAATACATCATTTTTTTTAAATATTGGGGTTGCCTAATAATTATGGCCGGAAGTGTACGTGCATGATACTTTTATCCTATAGTTCCATAATGCATGTGCGCATGCCCGAGTAGTTAGAACGTGTCACCATGGTCGATGTGTCGAAGGAGGTGATCTGGAGGAAGCGGCATCTTTGGAAAGTGCCTGAAAATCATACCACGGGTTGACCCAAGCCTTAGTAGAGAAATTGGGTAGGGAGAAAACTTCAGAAGCCGTCGAATGTTGTCCTAGTACGAGGTCCCAAGTAGTCGTGACCGAGGGTTTGACATGGCCTTGTTCAGACTCTTGATCATGCTAGATAACAAGCACTCTCCCAGAGACTGTAACTAAGGTCCGCTCAGCCTATTTGCAATATAAATCACATATGGGCTCTGTTGGTGTTGACCAAACACAAATGTGCCTGAGCAGGCGTCTGCAACAGGGATTAGCTAGACGACCTTGTAAACAGAAATCCTTAAATGCGCGTATCATATATATATATATATATTAATTCAGATACTTTAATCCAAGGGAAAAAAGCAGGAAGGTAAATTCCAAAAACCCGATCCTAATTAATATTAAATTTTTTTTTAATATTAAAAATGATATAGGAAGAGAGCTCCATGTAATAAAATCTTACAGAGCAAATATAAATTAAAAAAGGATTAATTCAATGATGGTGAATGACCATTTCGATATGAAGATCCCCATGGGGGATAACACATCACCTCAGCAACAGGAAAAATTAAAGGATTTTTCTGTTGCTGAGGTGATGTGTTATGACCGTGGGGATCTTCATATCGAAATGGTCATTCAACATCATTGAATTAATCCTTTTTAAATTTATATATATATATATATATATATATATATATATATATATATATATATATATTCTTCTGCCTGATTCCCTCCAGCTAGAATAGAAAACTGAAAATATGCAAGATGTTAGCTGAGTAGGGAAGTTTGCGAAGATAAACAAATTGCTCCTGGGTAGGGAACAAAGAAAAAAGGGGATTAAAATAGGCGTGTCGTTTTGTTTGATGACTGCGCCTGTTGTTTGCCAGTTCCGAGACCCCCACCCCAAAACTCTCAGCCATCTGCCAGCGTTTGCAGATGGCATAAAACAGGCATGCGGCGACATTTGCTGGAACCCATTAACAAAAATTTATTACGTCTTTTTTTTAAAGACGACCGAGTCCATGCTGTAAATTGTTTCATGTTGATATTTGAATGCATTTTTCTTCCTCCTCTTAATCTTCACTACCCATGACTGGGCGTGGTCGTTGTGTAGCAGCAAGGCTGAGCACCTGAACCGCACCCCTAACCATATATGTGGGTTGAAAGCCGGAAATTCACTCATGCGTAGCCAGTTTTGTGAAAGTTAACCTGGCGGAGTCTATCCCTATCTGTTTCAAAACCACGCCCGATTTCCTCCAATTTGAAGGTCGCCTTGGTCGCTGGCACGCCAATGTTGATTCAATTATTAGAACCCTCCACCGTGGCGACAGCAAGGACTATGATCGTGAGATTAAAGGATTTTAGAAGCGTGGAAGCAGCTTTTGTTTGCTGTTGTTCCCAGCTCCGTTGGTCCTGGGTATGACAGTAAACTGCATCTGGCAATGTCCTAAACCGGTTCAGTCGTCAATGTCCTAAACTCGTTTAGTCGCCAAATTTAAAAATATGCTGCAGTGAGGTGGGTTACTTTTTCATTTTTATTTCGAAAATCAACATTACTCTATTATTGATGTGATAAGTCAGTCAGTTAAGTGCCATACGTCATACACGCTTGGACGATCATGTCTCAAAAGAGACATGACTGACTGGGCAGAAGATTATCCCGCAGTAGTTTTCCATTACTTTCTGTGGTAGACTGGTTGCCAGCTATAGAACCCAATGTATCCCGTTATTTAACCCATAACTGGAGGGAAGAAACGGATTAATACCTTTCCCAACGGTATTTGCGCGTAAGTGAATGCAAGGAATTCAGCCGGAATTCGAACTCGGCTCCCCGATTTGTCGTTCCGAACCGATATCCACTGCACTATTACGCACATCTTATATATATATATATATATATATATATATATATATATATATATATATATATATATATATATATATATATATATATATATATATATCGTAATGAGCAGCATAATATATTAGTTATCCACATAAAAGCCTGTTTCGCTGTATCACAGGTCGTCAGTATTGCTAGACACATCCACTTACTTCTGGCCGGGATCGAAACTCGACCGAATTGGTGTCAGTCGGTGCCCCTACTCCCTAAGCAATAGGTGCATGGAATATGTGATAAGTACTGACAAGAGAAATTAGATTTAAAGCTTTATCATATGGAATGATCCTCAGCAGTAGTTAATGGGAATTCGCTATTTTTTCTTTAAATGTTTACTTCATAACCATCTAATCTTTAATTTTGAGTTGCTTTTCTGTTATGTCGTGAGTAAGAATAAATAACTCAACAACAGGAATAGGTTAATTGTTGTATTCCGTGAAAATAGTATTTACAAAGGTTATTAGTATCAACCGTCGTAAGACGTAGTATGAGCAACGGGTACTTTCGGGTCGTCACCGGAAGTCTACGACTGACTTGTCGATCGGCTGCTCGGCACACTCCCTTACGTAGATGCCACCATTACTTTACATAGTAATGGAATAGTCCATTATAGCCGAATAGGCGCGGGCGTCCCAACATTTTCCTTCTCTAGAGCTTTTCTTTTGTCAAAATTGGCGCTACATAATCCCAAAAAAAGAATTGCAACACATAACACAACTTCACATCACTTGAGAACTTCCAACAGCAGCAACAACTAGAATGGATAGCGCACGTAATTTGAAGAGAAAATACTGACATACACAAGATGTTGACTTTCTACATAACTTCAAAGATTAGAAAGTGATATATCCCGAAAAGGGATATATATATATATATATATATATATATATATATATATATATATATATATAATTTCGAGGTAGTTATGTAGTTTAGGCAATTGCAACCGGGTATGAAAGTCTAGCAAGTAAACGTTATGAACGGTACTCGTCGTATGCAGTATCCTGAGACGTGGTCAATAGACGTAGACCGATAGTCGTATAGACGTAGACCTCTCTGCGTCCACGCCTTCGTCTATATTTATGGCTGACACCAGCCAATTACATTACTGTGAGGGGGAACCAAGGTGTATGCATATTCATTACATATTCATTACATCAAGAAAGAAACTCTAATGGGAGGGGCGATAACAGCTGCTAGACTCAAAAAAGAATTTATAGATTTCAACAAACATCAGCTCCGGTCAATGAATGCTGAATGTATGATGATTGGTATTACAACTAGTGTTGAAAAGAACAGACACTACACTTTAATCTCAGCAATAGAGAAATGTCTTTCTAAGCGCCTTTTAGATGTGGCACAAGGCCAAATGTATGGGGCACCCAGTGTGGATCGAAGTCACTACTAAGCTGTAATATGTTCTAGCGATACAATCTTGCTAACCATTAACCCATGTTGATGCGTCCAGAGTGAAGAAAAGGGCCATTCGTGAAGCACTGTTTGAACGATCAATTAATACGGAATATTACAATTACCACTAAAAATGCCATACTACACTTGTTATTTTTACTCTCGCCCCTACACACACAGTGACTGAATATGGCACAAGGCCTGTTAAAAGTATGGAGTCCAAAAAGCGTGCACATGGCCAAAGACCAAAAACTGCCCAATCCCCTGACGTCACGCTGACATCAATATTCTATCGGCTCTTCCTCTTTGGTAAAATGAAGGACGTGCTGCACATGGTTGGAATCCCCTGGGACCAAGCATCTGACATTTTTTCGTTTTAATCAGTCGAAAACAGGGACACAACTGAGAGATAAAATGAAAGCTGTCCACACGAAAGTAGATACGACATTTGATCCCACCTCGATGGGAAGAAAGTGAAGAAAACTGTAACTCCAGTATCAACTGGACGATCGATCGCAGATGTTAAATGTTGCCTTATCATTACGGTTAGAGAGAAAGGAGAACAGATACTGCACTTTGATCCTGGCCTGATGAACAAGAAATGTAGAATTGTCTGGTAACACTGGCTGGTCTGTCAAAAAATGTCGAATGCATCATGATGAAGAAACAGCTAATAGTACCATTATCATTAGTCAGTTAAGTGCCATACGTGATACACGCTTTGGGCGATCATGTCTCGAAAGAGACATGACTGACTTAGCAGAAGATTATCCAGCAGTAGGTTGCTATTGCTTTCTGCGTTAGACTGGTTACCAGTCAAGGCTATAGAACCCAATCTGTCCTGCCTTTTAACTCATAGCTGAAGGAGAAGAGATAGATTTTATTACATTATTAAAGTAAAATTAGTGGGGGATCAGTTTATAACTTCATAAGAAAAGAAAACCGAACCCCCACTTTATGTTCAAAAGAAGTTATGTTTCCAACTATTATATTAAGTCAGTCAGTCAAGTGCCATACGTGATACACGCTTGGGCGATCATGTCTCGAAAGAGACATGACTGGGCAGAAGATTATCCCGTAGTAGGTTGCCATTTCTTTCTGGAGTAGACTGGTTGCCAGCCAAGACTACAGAACCCAATCTGTCCTATTATTTCATCCTTATTCATTCTTAATTGGATGGAAGAGACGGATTAATACATTTCCCAAAGGTTTTTGTGCGTAAGTGAATGCGAGGAATTCTACTGGAATTCGAACTCGGCTCCCTGATTCCGAGTCGATATCCACTGCACCACAACGCACATCCTTAGCATGAGCATTAGCGATTAGAAGAAAAGATACTACACTTTCATCGCAGCCCGATGAGGTCAGGTGTGAAGGAAAGCGTAACTCGAGTAGCACTCTATATTCTGCTAACGAATGCTGAATGTTTCCTAATAAAGAAACGGGTAATACAGAGTGTCCATAAAGTTCGTGTGCACTTTAAAAGATTTACAACTTTATTTGTATTTGCGATAGAAATAATTTGTGAAAAGGATTAGAAAGAAGTAAATCTATATTTTTAAGGTTTTATTAAAATTTTATTGAAGATTCCACATGTCCTCCATCATTAGCAATACAAAGGGTAATATGATTTTGCATTACGCTGAAAACATTTGACAACTGATTTACAGTAATGCCTTAAATCGAATTACTTATAGGAAATTGATACTGAGCATCAGGAAGAGACAACTGAAGTTCCTGGGACACGCAATAAGGAAGGAGAGCCTGGAGAACCTGATACTGACTGGCCAGATAGAAGGAAAGAGAGACAGAGGAAGGCAGCGGATAACATATTTGCAGGGCCTGATCAGGTGGATGACGGAACGGGGGTTGACAGGAGTAACGGGAACAAACATACTAGGAGCCACAAGGGATAGGGAGACGTGAAGAACCATGATCGCCCACGTCCTGAAAGGACAGGACATATAGAAGAAGAAGAAGAATAAACTACGTATGGTTGCATACACAATTGTTTTTCACATGTCCCCATAAAAAAATCTAATGGAGTCAAATCTGGTGAACGTGGAGGCCAATAAAATGGTCAACCCCTTCCGATCCATCTGTTTACTTATCTAAAAATTGTTGCAAATTTTGTGGTAAAGAATTATTCAGTAACTATACTTAAAATTAGGTACATTAAACTTTATAACATATTTTACAGATTATTTCTATCACAATCACAAATAAAGTTATAAATTTTTAAAAGTGCACACGGATTTAATGGACACCCTGTATTACCCTTAGCATTAGAGAAAAGAAGAACAGATATTTGATCCCAGCTCGATGAAAAACGTAACGAGTATCACTGAGTTTTTTGTTTTTGTTTTTGCTCTCAATGCCTTCTCACTGATACAGGATGTGACACAAGGTAGGTCTTTACGTGGAAGTCCGATCACTGACACTCAATTCAAGAGTTAAAATTTGCCCAGCCCCCACATACGCGGGATCGGGCACGAAACTGGACTTATCTTCTCAGCTGAGTCACTCTCCGTAGACTGAGTCGAACTCTGCCCGAAGACAAAGAGCTTGTCTTACAGTTTTGCGTTCGGGTGGACACTGGCTGCTCGGTCAATGAATGCCGAATGTTTTATTATAACGAAACGAGTAATATTACCATTAGCAACAGAGAGGAGGAGAACAGATACTACACTTTGATTCCAAACCGATGACCAAAGAGTGAAGAAAGGCCTAACTCTAATATCACGGTATGCTCTGTCGATGGATGGTGATTTTCTAGGCACAGCTTAGATGTATCATAATTCCCAAAGTATGGGACACCCAGTGAGGATCCAACTAACTATTCAATTGTAATGATTCTAGCGAGACAAGTTTACTAAACATTAAAACAGATTGTGGTGCTCTAGCAAAGTGTTGCTTTTCTAAGCACGGCTTGGACGAAAGTCCCAGTTAAGATCGAACTCACTACTCAGTCTTAAATGTTCTAACGGGACAAATTGTTAACCATTGCACCACCTTGTGGTGCCCCTGAATGTCAATGAATATCGAATGTTTTTCTATAAGAAAATAAACGTCCATTACCAGAATTAGCAGTTGTGAAATGGAGAATAGATATTACACTTTGACGTCCTGGGCATGACGATAAACTGCATCCAGCAGCACGGCCTCTGATTGAAAGGTTGTGAGGAGCATGAAACCACCTCTTAATTGTTGTTGTTCTCAGGTCCACTCTGACCCGGAGTGGTAGCACTTGTTAGGGTCCCAACTATAGGCAAATAGTTAACCTCCAAACTGGGGTCAAAACACTATGAAGGTATAAAAATAGACTTTTATAGAGATATTTGCATAAAAATAGACTTTTTTAGAAAAATATACATTTTTGAAGAAAAATTATTGCCATAACACATTTTTGAACGAAAAAAAATTATACTCAGCAAAACATTTTTCATTACAAAACTAGAAGACGTCTTCAGTTTTCTAAAATAAAAAAGAATAAAAACAAAAAATTTCATTAAAATCGGACTAAATCAACCTTCTCATTATATCTGAACATTAGAAAATTAGCTTAAAACCCCACCTTTTTGGCATTAAATAACCCACAGAGGTTAATATGGCGTTAAACAAAACTGAAACTCAAACTACACTTTGATCTCGATAACCAAAAATTTAAATATCTGGGAAGCGTTAAAACAGAATACCGAAAATACAATACAGAGATCCGAAGGCGAATTGGCATGGCGAAGGAAGCATTCCAGAAGTTGAGTAAAGTATTAAGAAACAGGACAATTTCGCTAGAAACAACGAAGAGAGTACTGGATTGCTATGTGATGTCAGTTCTTCAATTTGGCAGTGAATGCTGAACAATATCATCAAAGATAAAGGAAAAACTTGAAGCAACTGAAATGTGGTTCTACAGAAGGATGCTGTGAATCTCATGGATCGAGCATGTGAGCAATGATGAGGTCTTGGAAATGATGGAAACAAAAAGGGAATTAATACTGAGCATCAGGAATAAACAGCTAAAGTTCTTGGGACATGCAATGAGGAAAGACGGTTTGGAGAAACTGATACTAACAGGCCAGAGAAAAGGAGACGGGGAAAGCAGCGGATAACATATTTGAAGGACATAATCAGGTGGATGACGAGGGTTGCGTGGTGTAACAGGAGAAGGCATGCTAAGAGCCACCAGGGATAGGGAGATGTGGAAAGCCATGATCGCCTACGTCCTGAAGGGACAGAACACATAGAAGAAGATATATGCTGTTTATGAGAAATTATAATATGGGTATAAAGTGGGGGATCAAATCTATATTGTAATCAATATATAAACTGATCCCTAATTTTGTGGCCATGCTAGTTTCTATATATTTATATTCTAGATTTATGAGCTTGAGCTTGAGCTAGTGGATTGCAGAGCGGGGTTTTGGTGGTGTAATAGTAGAAGGCGTGCTAAGAGCCACCAGGGATAAGGAAACGTGGAAGGCCATGATCGCCTACGTCCTGAAAGAACAGGGCACATAGAAGAAGAAGAAGAATATTACCTGAGGAAGAAACGATTAATATATAATGAATAAAACAAGATCTACATTTAAAATTCAAATCAGACTCATTGTTAGAAATAAAAGAATTTTCTCGAATTAAAAAAAAATTGCTTAACACACACAAAACTCACGAAATTTCACACCTCAGATGCGAAATGTATGTCGTCCATTGGAAAGGCCAGAATCATATCCGGGAGTGAATTCCCAAACGAAATAAAGAACAAAACAAGAGGAACCTTTTCAGAGAGTTAAGATGGGCGCAATTAACACGTACCCTTAACAAACGTCAAGCGATCATATTATTATTGCCTCTCTCTTTCTCTCTTACATCCTTCTTCTTCATCGTTCACCTCTCATCTTCTGCCTGCATCCAACAAGGACTATTACGAACTCTACCCTTAACTTCTTAATAATGTTTCTAATTGAGCATTAAGTTCTACGAAGCCATGTTGTTATTTTCCATTAATAAATTTCTATTTTAACAAGCAAAATGTATAATTTTATTCTTCCACAAATCCACACATCCTAATCTCCAACCTGCTGACAACCTTCTGATGATGATTACAAATAAATAATAAGTTGTAGGGAGTTCGGTTAGGCTTCGCCCAAGACCATTTCAATAAACATTAACCATCTCCCTACATTGGATGTGCGTTGTGGTGCAGTGGATATCGAATTGAAACGATAAATCGGGTTGCATAGTTCGAATTCCAGTTGAATTCCTTGCGTTCACTTATGCAAGAAAAGACATTAACCCTCTAGGGCCATTCGTATCATATTTGATACAGTATTTCCCTATAAGGAAACATTTGGTATTTCCCTATAAGGAAACATTTGGTATTCATTGACTGAGCAGTCAGTACTGCTTTCATTTGAAATTTATAAAATATTTCCCTTAAAAACCTTTTCAGGAAAATATTTCTTTCAAGGCTTGTTTTCATACTGTATCAAATATGATACGAATGGCCCTAGAGGGTTAATCCGTCCCTTTTGCTTTCAGTTATGGGTTAAATAATAGGACAGATTGGATTCTATAGCCTTGGCTGGCAACTAGTCTACCACAGAAAGCAATGGCAACCTATTGCGGAATAATCTTCTGTCCAATCAGTCATGTCTCTTTCGAGACATGATCGCTCAAGCGTGTATCACGTATGGTACTTAACTGACTGACGTCTTCAAATATTACCATTACCATGTTTTTTTACTTATTTATTTATAACCCCTGGGCGGACCTGGACGAGACTACCACCACCCTTAAATTAGTTGTTTGTCTTTTTTTTTTAAACTTTTTCAGTGCAATCTAAGCGAGTACACCCTAAACTTTCCGATTGACAAAAAAATTTGGAAAAATTTTAATATTTCAACAATTTTAGGGGTCTCAGTTTTTCATATAACGTTATAGTCAATCAATACACCATTTTGGAATCCAACGCCGGTACGACATTACCACCACCTGTAAATTGGTTGATTATCAATTATTTTTTATTTTTTTTTATTTGCCATATTATCGATTAAACCCTAAACTTTCCGATTGACAGAAAAAATTGTAAAAATTTCAACATTTAAACAATGGGCGGGGGAGGGCTCAATGTTTCATACAACCTTATAGTAAATCGATTGTGTGCAATTAACTTTTTTACTTGCGCATATTCAACAACTGAATCCTTTGCGAAATTTTTGAATAAAGCCATTCTTAGAGTTTCCGAGGAAGATGCCATCGTAAGAACTGAAGAAAACTTGAAAAAGACAAAAACAAGAGCAACAATTCGTCCCCCCACCACCACCACCACCCACCCCCAAAAAACAAAACAAAGCGACTCAAACGCGAGTGGCTCCAAAATTGAGGATCGATTTACTATAAAAGTGAAATCCCACCCAGTAAAATTGTTTAAATGTTGAATTTTTTCAATTTTTTCAATTTTTTTTTTTTTTTTTTTTTTGCTAATCGGAAACTATGTGTTAACCGATAACACTGCGCTGAAAATTTTTTAAAAATAGCAACAAAAAAAAAACAAATGAAAAACAACAAATTTAAAGGCGGTGGTATTCTCCTTCAGGTCTGCCAACGCCTTTTTTTCGTCATTGACTTGAGTGAGAGAGAAAAAAATGTTGTATGTTGAAGACGTGAGTACAAGCGACCCACAAGATGTGCTGTCAACTCATTCTGTCATATCAATACGGTGTGGGGGGTAGTGGAGACAAACGCAGTGACAACTGGTGGACTAATAAGCAGGATGACGGCGGCGGAAATTTGCTGCTGGCGTTGTTTCTGTTGTTTGTGTTTAGGTGTTCAGGAGGCAGAACGATGACAGTCGTGGCCCGGACGGGGGACGGGTAACTTTGTGTTTCTACTACTGGGACAAAGTGAAAAGCCTCTTTTAACAATGCGACTCGCTCAGGTTCGACGTCTTTATGTTGGAATGAAAAATAACACAGTTATGGCGTAAAGGAAATGCAACATATTTGTTTTTCTTTTGTTAGAACCTAAACAAGCCGAACTTGATACACATCAGCGAAACGTGTCGTTTCATCAAACACACACACACACACACGCACACACACACACACACACACACACATATTTACATGTACTTTGTTTTTTATTGTCCTTTATCACTTTCTTTCTTTTTCTTTCTTTCTTTCTTTCTTTTTTTCTTTCTTTCTTTCTTTCTTTCTTTCTTTCCTTCTTTCTTTGTGTTCTATTTCTTTTAATTCATCTTGTTTGTTTGTTTCTTTCTTTCAATTTTTCTCCGTTTCTTTCTTTCTTTCTTTCTTTCTTTCTTTCTTTCAATTTTCATAGTTTCTCCCTTTTTCGTTTCTTTCTTTCTTTCTTTCTTTTTCCCTTCAATTTTCAGTTTCCCTCTTTTTCGTTTTTTCTATCTTTTCTTCTTTCTTTCTTTCTTTTTCTTTCTTTCTTACTTTTTTCTTTCTTTCTTTCAATTTTCATAGTTTCTCCCTTTTTCGTTTCTTTCTTTCTTTCTTTCTTTTTCCTTTCAATTTTCATAGTTTCTTGCTTTTTCGTTTTTTCTGTCTTTTCTTCTTTCTTTCTTTCTTTCTTTCTTGTTCTTTCTTTCTTTTTTCTTTCTTTCAATTTTCATAGTTTCTCTCTTTTTTCGTTTCTTTCCTTCTTTCTTTCTTTCTTTCTTTCTTTCTATTTTTCTTCGTTTTTCTCTTTTTCGTACTTTCTTTCGACTTATCGTCTTATCGTATTGTTCATTTGTCTGTTTATTTGTTTGCTTGTTTGTTTCTTCCTTTCATTCTTTCTTACAAGTCATATTCGGTTCTCCCTTCTTTCCTTCTATCCTTACTTTCTTTCTTTATTTCTTTCTTTCTTATTTTTCTTTTAAATCTATGAGGTCTTTTAATCTGACATCTAGTGTTTTTCTCATTGTCATATCTCTCCCCATCTTCTCTGGACCCCTCTCTCTTTCTCTTTCTCTTTCTCTTTACACTTTCTCTATCTTTCCTTCCCCACCCCATATATCTATCTGCCCTTTTATTGTTTTTACCCATCTGTCCCCACTCTCTCCTGTTTTCACGTCTCGTCTCTCTTTATTCATCCCTTCTTACAATTTTTCCATCCACTTTTATATCTATAAAAAAGATCTAACTCTCCTCTCTGATTTTTTCCCGCCTCTTTTTCTCAATTTACATCTTGAGAGCCGTTTTAGCGATTGGCTCCTTTTTGTGTCGAGGCCAACAGAAATGTAAGAGAAGCAATGTAAAAAATCCGAAGTTTGGACGGTTATAGAGGAAAAAGAATCTTTAAATGTTTCCCTACTCAAAGTCACAATAGCCCAACCTATAAAACGCTGAACAAAAACTTGCCCAACACTAGCTTTTTACCGTTAGTAGCCATCTTGACACACAGCCCCCCACTTCGTTCTCGCCGTCAAATATAGACCCCCGTGTTTATTAGCTAATTGCCTAGTGCCTCTGAACATAACAGCAAATTGCACGCGTGTTTTGGTAGAAAGAGGGAGAGGTGGAGGAAGAACGTTCTGGGAGTGGGGGAGGAGGAAAGATACGGTGGATTGAGATGTTGATGATGTTGTTGTTGTTGTTATTGATGATGATGAGAAAACGTTAAGCACTTTTTTCTTCTTAAGTACCATTCCTTGCAGACTAAGCCCATTGCTGCTTAAAAATCTCTTATCATCTTGTGTCAATTTTCTGGTTTCTCCTTTTCTCTATTCGTAGACATTATCGAAACCATCAGAGCATCCAGAGTTTGAGTTTTGTTTAACGGCATATCAACATCTCTGTGGGTTATTTAATCCCCCACCACCAAAAGTGGAGTTTTTTTTAAATGTTCGGTTACGGTGAGAAGTTTGATTTAGTTAGAATTTAATGAATTTTTTTGTTCTAATTCTTTTTTTTTATTTTAGAAAACTGAAAATGTCTTCTAGTTTTCTATTAAAATATTTTTTACCTTCAAAAATGTGTTATAGTAATAATTTTTCCTTCAAAAATGTATTTTTGGTAATATTTTTCCTTCAAAAATGTATCTTCTTCTATGTGCCCTGTCCCTTCAGGACGTAGGCGATCATGGCTTTCCACGTCTCCCTATCCCTGGTGGCTCTGCGCACGCCTTCTCCTGTTACACCATGCAATACTCGTTCCGTCATCCACCTGATTATGTCCTTCAAATATGTTATCCGTTGCTTTCCCCTGTCTCTCTTTCCCGCTATCTGGCCTGTTAGTATCAAATTCTCCAAGCCCTCCTTCCTCATTGCGTGTCCCAGGAACTTCTTCCTGGTGCTCAGTGTTAATTTCTTTTTTGTTTCCATCATTTCCAAGATACTTTTCTATAAAGGTCTATTTTTATGTATATATTTCTATAAAAGTGTATTTTTATATTTTCATAGTGTTTTGACCCTAATTTGGGAGTTAACTATTTGCTCATAGTTAGGACCCTAACAGGTGCTACCACTCCTGGTCAGAGTGGATCTGGGAACAACAGTAATTAAGAAGTGGTTTCATGCGCCTTACAACCTCCTAGCCAGATGCCTTGCTGCCGGATGCAGTTTACCGTCATGCCCAGAACATAAAATTTCCAGAAGTTAAAAATGTATTCCTTCCAGGGTTAGTTAAATTACCACTCCTTCAATATGCAGGACTGTTGCAAGAGTCTTGTGGACCCCGCCTCACGAATCTATTATACTGGATCCCAACTATGCTATCTCTCAATTTTCATAAGGTCAGTCATTCAAGTGCCATACGTGACACACGCTCGGGTGATCTTTTCTCTTTCGAGACATGACTGACCGGACAGAAGATTTTCCCGAAGTAGGTTGCCATTATTTTCTGCGGTGGACTGGTTGCCAACCAAGGCTATAGTACCCAATCCATAGCTTGAGGGAAGAGACGGATTAATACTTTTCCCAGGGTCATTTTCGCTTCGGTGAATGCAAGTGGAATTCGAACTCGGCTCTCCGATTTCTCGTTCCGAGCGGATATTCTTAGCAAGAGTAAGAACAAATGGAGCAAAAATCCACATTTCATAGCATTTACTTTTTAAAAGTGCTTAATGCAAAGTAGAGCAATATATTATTACTAGCAGTATAGTCCGGCGTTGCTCGGGTGTAATGAAAGCTTTAAAACTAATCAATGGTCCTGGAGCTCAGACTCTTTGGACGTTGGCACGAAAGACTAAAAAGCAATAGTTGTTTCCAGTTAAAGCGAAACCGTAGCCTGAAAGAAAAATGAACGTATGTAAGTGAAATTTTGATTTCCTGGTATCGATATCAAATAAATATTTTTCGTCGTAAACCGAATTTTGAAGGCTAAATAAGTCCTCTGAGTAAATGCTATCATGGCTGAGACTAAGAACCACAATTATACCTACTTAGAGCCAAACCCGAAGCAAAAACTAAAATAAAAGGGCTGAAAAAAACACAGACATACAGGCAGATAAATAGACACACACACAAACATCTTGCCTTTTATATAGATATATATTATCGATTTTCTGCACTATTGTAAGAACTGCAAACTTGAAACTTCTGAATATCGTTGCTTATGCCTTTGTTTATGAGTGTATCAAATTTGATTAAAATCGGACCACTCCTTCTATAACCCGATTTTTTCGATTATCGATTTTCGATATTTATCGGGGATATCTCAACACAAAACTTAGCTAAGAACACTCGCATATGCTTATAGTACAACTGTGTAAATTTTCAAGAAAATCGGTTCAGCCGTTTCGGAGTCTATAGGTAACGGACACACACACACTTACTCTTGCTAAGAATATCCCTGACATAACACATCACTCAATAAGTCCCGGGCCTGACATATACTAATTCAAATGGAATGTGACAAAATTTGGGTCCAATTGGATGATTAGTTTACAAATTACAGTTATTTAAATAAAGCTACTGTTGCAAATTTTCAAAACAATGGAAAAATTTGAATTTCGTGTGTTGATAAAGCATTGCTTTCTAATGGTAAAAATACTGTTCAAGCATAGCAATGGGTTGATAAGTGTTGTTCGGACTCCGCTATGTCGGAAACAACGGTTAGAAGGTGGTATGCTGACTTTAAACGCGATCGTACAGACACAAATGTTGCTGAAAGCTCAGGTCACCAAAAATCAGCAGTTGTCCCAGAAAACACCAAAAACATCCACGAATTCATTTTGGCCGATCGTAAATTGAAGTGGCGTCAGATGTCAGAGTAATTGAACATATCAGAAGGCAGTGTATTCATCATTTTGCACGAACATTTGTCAATGAGAAAGCTGAGTTCAAATGTTTGCTCACATTCGATCAAAAACAACAACGCGTCGACGATTCAGGGCGTTGTTTGCAACTGTTTCAACGCAACAAGGAGGTTTTGCGTAAACATGTGACAATGGATAAAACATGGATTTACCACTTCACTCCAGAATCATATCGGCAGTCAGCTGAATGTACAGCAGTAGATGAAAAGCGACCAAAGACGCATGCATCAGCAGGCAAGGTTTTGACCTCTGTATTTTGGGATGCCCGAGGTATTTTTTATTTTGTTCATCAATTACCTTGAGAAAGGAAGAACCATCAATAGCGAATATTATATAGCATTATTGGTGCGTTTAAAGGAAAACAAACAAAAAACGGCCACAAATGAAGAAGGAAAAGGTAATCTTTCACCAAGACAACGCACCATGTTACAAGTCGATCGCGACGATGCCAAAACTACATGAATTGCACTTCGAATTGCTTCCGCATCCACATAATACTCCAGAACTGGCCCACAGCAACTACTGGCTTTTTACAGACCTCAAAAGAATGCCTCAGGAAAAGAGCTTTGGCTCCAATGAAGAAGTGATATCGAAAACTGGAACGTATTTTGAGGCCAAAGACATAATTTTCTACAAAAAAGGCATTGAATTGTTAGAAAAGCATTGGAATTAGTGTATCACTCTAGAAGGAGACTATGTTGATGAATAAAGTTGAATTTTGCCTAAAAGTTGTTGTTTTATTAGTTAGACCCGATATTTATTAAGTGATGTATTATAGGAGGCTTGATATTACTACAAAAGCGGTTTCCGTTAGGACTATAGGTTCGATTCCTATAAGGAGATACAATATTTTGTTAGTATGACTTCTCAATGTAGGCCCGGTGTTATGAATTTCATTGTTTAATAAAATAAAAAATAAAAAATAAAAATCAAGGATACCAACTCAGACAAGTGTACCCACTAAAAATAATTATATGCAATTTATGGTCATCAGTAAAATTAAAAACAAGAAAAAGAGTCGAAAATATCAACTGTAAGTTGGCGATATTAAAATCAAGCAGGTATATATATATATATACCTGGGAAGTGTTCTAACAGAGGATGGAAAGTGCAACACAGTGATCCAATGGCGAATTGGTATGGCCAAGGACGAATTCTAGAAGCTAAGTAGAGTATCAAGAGACAGGAAAATTTCGTTGGAAACAAAGAAAAAATTACAAGATTGTTATGTGATGTCAGTCTTACAATATGACAGCGAATCCTAGATAGTCCCATCAAACATGAAAGAAAATCTTCAAGTAACCGAAGCTACAGAAGGATACTAAGGATTCCATAGACCAAACATGTGAGCAACAACGAGGTTTTGGAGAGGATGCAAACGAAAAGGAAACTTATACTTAGCATCAGGAAGAGACAACTGAGGTTTTTGGGATACGTAATAAGGAAGGAGGGCTTAGAGAACCTAATACTCATAGTACGGATAGAGGGAAAGAGATAGAGAAAAATAGCACAAGACCTACTTGATGGACTTGAGCAGGTGGATGGTTGAGAAGGCGTTTGGGAGAGATACGAAGAGGAAAAATATTAAGAACAACAAGGGATAGGGGAAAAGTGGAAATTTATGATCGTCTACGTCCTGAAAGGACACGTTACATAAAGAAGAATCGTGGTTTTGAGTAAGGCTGGTCTGTATCCGCCATACTTGATCTGCTGTTCGAAGGCTAGTTTTTATTAGGGGCCCATTTTTAAATGAGTATATTTCTGACATCATATATATAAGCTAAATAGTCCCATCAAAGACGAAAGAAAATCTTGAAGTAACGGAAGCTACAGAAGGATGCTGAGGATACCATGGACGGAACATGTGAGCAACGACGAGATTTTGGAGAGGATGAAAACGAAATGGAAACTTACACTTAACATCAGGAAAAGACAGCTGAAGTTTCTGGGACGTGTAATGAGGAAGGAGGGCTTGGAGAATCTGATACTCACAGGACGCATGATGGACTTTAGTAAACGGATGGTAGAGCATAGTTTGCGAGGAGTAACAAGAAAAAGAGTTTTAAGAGATAGGGAGATATGGAAGGCCATGATCGCCTACGCCCTGAAGGGACATATCAAATAGAGGAAAAAGTAGTAATAACAAATAATGTCGTATTAAAAATTTTCCAAAACGAAGTACGCGTACCCCTGACGATACGTGAGAGAAATTCAGGAGTTATGAGATCAAGGATCGAACTCTCGGCCGAGATTTTTATGATTAGAATTTCGCTCCCCTTTCTTTAAAAGTGTTCTCTGTTCATCATTTGTTCATCTTGTGTTATGATTTCGTCTCAGAGTTTTTATTTCTTGGGTAGCAATCGAACCGAAGAATGATTTTCATTGTATTGAGACAGAAGCGATAGACTAGAATCTGCACCCTGGAAACGAACCTGATGTCTGATCTGAGCTTCAGTACAAAAAGGGCTGTATAGTTGGTGTCATAAGCAACGTCAATCATCGACTCGACGATTCCAGCCGTGAAAAGAACATTCGCCCGCGACGCCAAAATGGACTCACGTCGATTAAACTGTTCGACATCTCACCTCGTCTCACTTTTCCTCGCTATCCTACAGCCGGTCCTTACGGGAGAGTTGAAACTGAATCAAATTGCTGATACAATTTTTATCTCAAAGTTTTTGTTTTTTTTTAATTTTGGGGGTAGCGATCCGGCCAAAGAATGATTTTCTTTCTATTAATCCAGAAGAGATCGACTGGAATCGGGTACCTGGTCAGAATTACAACGCTACGTTTCCGTGAGAAAAATCAGTTAAGTGCCATACGTAATACACGCTTATGCGATCATGTCTCGAAAGAAACATGTTTTCCCGCAGTAGGTTGCCATTACTTTTAGACTGGTTTCCAACCAAGGCTATAAAACCCAATCTTTCCTGCTATTTAACTTATAGCTAGTGGGAGAAGCGACGGATTCATCGTTGTCTTGCGGCCGTAGCCGAGATAGAACTCACTACACCCTGTCAGTATTCCCCGGGCATTTGGAACCCTGGCGCAATTTGTGGCGAAATTCATAATCTTGTCAAATAGCTGAATACTTGATGCTCGCCAGGGCTACCAAGGGTGATTTTATTGCGACATCAACACTAGATGGGTTGCCTCCAGGCCCAATCCCTTTATTTAACCCATAACTGGAGGGAAGTGACGGATTAATACCTTTGCTAAGGGTACTAGTGCTTAAGTGAATGCAGGGTACTCACCGATTTCTCATTCCAAGGCGATATCCACTGCACCACAACGCACATCCATCACTGAACGCTTACAGCGCCTGGTATCCCCAAGCGGTCACCCCTCTAAGTACTGACCAGGCTCACGTTGCTACTTAACTTAAAGGCTCATACCTTTCCCACGGTTATTTGCACGTATCCAACGAATTCAAATGGAACTGATATTCGTTGCATTCACATGTGCCCTGTCTCTTCAGGACGTAGGCGATCATGGCTTTCCGTGTTTTCCTATCCCTAGTGGCTTTGAGCACGCCATCTCCTGTTACACTGTGCAATCCTCGTTCTGTCATCCACCTGATTAGGTCCTTCAAATATGTTATCCGTTGCTTTCCCCTGTCTCTTTTTCCTTCTATCTGGCCTGTTAGTATCAGGTTCTCTAGGCCCTCCTTCCTCATTGCATGTCCTAGAACCTTCAGCTCTCTCTTCCTGATGCTCAGTATTAATTCCCTTTTTGTTTCCATCATTTCCAAGACCTCATCATTGCTCACATGCTCGATCCATGAGATTCGCAACATCCTTCTGTAGAACCACATTTCAGTTGCTTCAAGTTTTTCCTTCATCTTTGATGGTATTGTCCAGCATTCACTGCCATATTGAAGGACGGTCATCACGTAGCAATCCGGTATTCTCCTCTTTGCTTCTAGCGAAATTGTCCTGTTTCTTAATACCTTACTCAACTTCTGGAATGCTTCGTTCGCCATGCCAACTCGCCTTCGGATCTCTGTGTCACACTTTCCGTTTTCTGTTATAACGCTTCCCAGGTATTTCAATTTTTGTACCTGCTTGATTCTGGTATTCCCGACCTGTATTTGGCATTTTCTTCTGCTCTTTTTGCTGATGACCATGCATTCAGTTTTCGTGCAGTTTTTACACGTTCAAATTACATATAGCAATGATATTATTTTTTCAGAATTAAGTTCGTCAAAAAAAAGGAACATGAGAATTCTAAGAAGAATTAAAAAAAAAGAATTAAAAATGGAACATTATTTTTTAACAATTGAAAAGGGATAACATTTTTCAATATTATAAAAGTGTTAGGGTAAAATGTTAAGTTTATTATAATAATTACTATTTCTTGTTTGATGTCTGGTTATTGATTTGTTTTTTTACGGTTTATCAACCTTTTGCAGGTTATTTAAAACCAGAAAGTATTTTTTTTAGATTGTAAAAGTTTTGAGGGAGATGATAAGTTTTTTCGGGAGATAATAATTTTTGTACAGATACAATTTTTATTAACTAACTCATAGCTTTGAGAGGCATAGTTGAATTCAAGCTTTTCCCAGGGAAAGTCTGAAATGAATAAAGGAGTTGGGTTTTATAAGTTCTTCAGTAAATTTCCTGAAAAGAAAAATAAACGTGCCTTACAAGCCACATGCGGCTCCCGAACCACATGCGGCCCACGAGCCACATGCAGCCCCTAGACTACCTTTATGCGGCCCGCGGAGTACCATTTGGCTTAAATTTTAATGTTTAATATAATTGATCTTTACCTCATATATACCAATAGACTCACTCACCCAATGAGTAGACTTTTTTGTGTCATTTCATTCCAAGCCAGGCTATACTGCCACTGATGTGTTGAAATGGATACAAACGAGAAGAAAACTGATAATAAATATCAGGAAGAGACAAATGAGGTTCCTGGGACACGTAATGAGGAAGGAGGGCTTGGAGAACTTGATACTCACAGGTCAGATAAATGGAAGAAGAAACATGGGAAAACCAATACGAGACATACTTGACAGGCTTGAATGAATGGCAGAGTGGGGTTTGAGAGAGATACCAAGAGAAAAATAATTGCGAGTGACAAGAAACTGAGCCAAGTGGAAGTCCATGATCGCCTACTTCCTGAAGGGACACGGCACATGAAGAAGAAGAAATAAAACTAAAGACATTTCTGTGTAGCTAATCAGTAATGAGAAGAGGTGGATTCATACCTAATCAGAATTTGTTAAATAAAACAGAAATTATAATGTGGATATAAAGTGGGGATCAATTTTCTATTATAATCAATATATAAAGTGATCCCTCACTTTGTGGCCAGGCTACTTTCTATCCATTTATATTCTAGATTTATGGGCTTGAGAAAATGGATTGCAGAGCGGGGCTTAGAAGAGATACCAAGAGAAAAATTACTGAGAGCGACAAGAAGCTGAGCCAAGTGGAAGTCAATGATCGCCTACGTCCTGAAGGGACACGGCACATGAAGAAGAAGAAGATGAAGGAGTGATGCTAGAGCTGAGAAGTCTAGCATGCATTAATTTCAACTCTTCATGTTAATAATTGCAGTGTTACTTTCTAGCTATGAAGGTTCGCTGAAAAGTCCATAGTCTAACTATGAAGAAACGACGCTTAATCTGTGAAACCTTGCGTACATTCATTTCAACTATTTTTATTAACCACTAACCATCAATTAAAGTTACACCACTACTAACCATGGGTATATCTTTTCCGATTTTGAAAATATCAAAAATATATTAAATATAAATCTTAATTTGAAATATTCACTCTCCATATTCTTTCTAAATTCAGCAGCCCATTTTAGCTTTTGATAAAGATGAAGCATCATCTTTTGATGTAGCGACAATGAATGTCCTTTGGTCATAAATTCTATTTCTACAGGTCCCTGGTAACGGCACCATGCTAAATCTTGTTCAATTTCAAGAGAGGTCACTGCTAGTTACTTCTGAAGTCTTTTGGAACCGTCAAATGTCAGTACATCTTCAAAGAAACAGTGCAGGCACTTCAAACTTGTACTTTGAGTTAACATTAATAGGAACTGAAAAAAAAACATTATTTAGGGAAGAAAATCAAGTACAAAAAAATTAATTAAATTGTAACTAAAATGTTGTCATTTGCGCTGGGTTCTATATAACCATGGTTAGTGTTCTGCTTTGTTTATCTGCAGGTAAATTTACATCCCATTGTTCAAAGTCGACTGTTCATCTTGGTAGGGATTCCGGCCATATCACGTTGAATACACCGGTTCTTGCTCGATCACCGAAGTTAAGCAACGTTGAGCCTGGTCAGTACTTAGATGGGTGACCGCTTGGGAATACCATGTGCTGTAAGCGTTTAGTGACGGATGTGCGTTGTGGTACAGTGGATATCGGCTCGGAAAGAGAAATCAATGAGCCGAGTTCGAATTCCAGTTGAATATCCTGCATTCACTTAAGCACTGGTAACATTGGGAAAGGTATTAATCCGCCCCTCCCCTCCAGTTATGGGTTAAATAACAGGGTAGGACTTGGGGACCCTGTCCTTAAAAAGCAAATCCCAATGAATCTTGATATTCGAAAAAAATAAGTATTACTAGACACAAAACTTATATAAAAAACAACAATAAATTATTGAAAGAAAAAAGGTACCAGCAATAAATAAATAAAAATATAGTTGGCAATAAATGACCCGCCGAGGTTGATATGGCATAAAAACAAAACAACCAACCAATCCTCTTGGTAGACAAAAAAATCATCGACAGAAGATATGATGTCATAATCACTGCGATACCGGCTACTAGGCAAATGTTTTCCATATTGTGGAACAGATGAATTAGGAGAATAGGGATGCACATCAACCACTGAAATCAAGGACTCGTTTTGCCGGAGCATTGTCCTGGTGTAACAAGACCACTTTCATCTGTTTTGCTGGGCGTTTTATCCTGATAACCTTTCATAACTGCTTCAACAAGTTTGTATAGCACTCTCCATTGATGGTGTGGCCCTTTTGAAGATAGTCAATAAACCCAATGCCTTTTTCATCTCCCCCAATCTTCCCTGTAAATGAAAAGATATTGGCCTTATTTCAAACGGGTGAGGAAGTGTGTTTCCGCTGCATGGATTAACTTTTTTCTTGCTCAATGTGTTAAACCCATCAGTCAGTAAGTTAAGTGCCATACGTGATACACGTTTGGGCGATCATGTCACGAAAGAGACATGACTGACTGGGCAGAAGATTATCCCGCAGTAGGTTGCCATTGCTTTCTGCGGTAGACTGGTTGCCGACCAAGGCTATAGAACCGAATCTGTCCTGTTATTTAACCCATAACTGTAAGGAATAGACGGATTAATACTTTTCCCAAAGGTATTTGCGCGTAAGTGAATGCAATGAATTCAACTGGAATTCGAACTCGGCTCACCCGATTTCTCGTTCCGAGCCGATATCCAATACACCACAACGTACATCACTCATCCTTAATTACAGAATATTGAAGAAAACTACATGCCTCAAACAATTTCTAATTTTCCCGGGATATGATCAACCTGGTGCTTTTTGAAAATGGGTCAGAAGATCACTGAGCAGAAACCTTCGCCATGTCAAATTCATCGTGTTGAATATTCTCAACACTCACAATGAATATGCTAATATCATTGGCTATTTGATTTATAGTCGATCGCCGGTAATCCATTTCCGCTGTTCACCACCTGTTGGTAAACAAGACCAATGTTTTTCTTCAGTAGCGGCAGTTGCAGGACGTCTAGACCTTGGGTCACCTTCAAGATTCACTCTTCATATTCTTTCTAAATTCAACTGCCCATTTTACCTTTTGATAAAGCTGAAGCATCATCTTTTGATATAGCGACAATGAATGTTCTTTGGTCATAAATTCTATTCCTACAGGTCTCTGGTAACGCCACTATGCTAAATCTTGTCCAATTTCAAGAGAGGTCGCTACTATTTACTTCTGAAGTCTTTTTGGAACAGTCAAATGTCAGTTCATCTTAAAAAAAAAAACAGTTATAAATAACAAAAAAAAAGATAAATAAACAAACAATGTCCGTTGTTTATCGCTTTCTGTCGTTATCCATGAGTCAGCAATTGTTTTTTGTTTTTTGCTTGTACAGCAAATGCTCTTGTTGCTGACGGAACCTTAATTTTAATTTTATTTTATTTTACTAAATAAATACGTACATTACAGTTTCATATCGGTCTATCTATTCTACTTTTTCTGCTATATCTTGGCTAACGGTGGTGAGTAGGGATGGGGGTCCGCGAATCTAATTCACATGTTATGCAATATTTAGAAGAAAGAAAAACAGATTCGGCTGTGTCTCGGGAACTGAAAGAGGCGCGTCTTTCTTTAGGCAGGGACAGTATGAAACAGAAAGTCGTAGAAATACGCACGCATACACAGGTAGGCGCAGACGTGCACTAATTCATCAACAGATGCACATGCACGCATTCACGCACACACATCGAAATAATTACATTATATTCTTTTTTCTTTATGTGCCGTGTCCTTTCAGGACGTAAGCGATCATGGACCTCCATTTGTCCCTATCCGTTGTCGATCTTAACATTTACTTCTTGGTTCATAAGAAGCTAAGCAAAGTATTGAGAGACAAGAAAATATCATTGGAAACCAAGAAGAAATTACGGCCTTGTAACACTTGGGGGTGTGCGTTGTGGTACAGTGGATATCGGCTCGGAACGAGAAACCTGGGAGTCGAGTTCGAATTCCAGTTGAATTCATTGTATTCACTTACGCGCAAATACCCTTGGCAAAGGTATTAATCTGTATTTTCCTTCTAGTTATGGGTTAAATAGCAGGACAGACTGGGTTCTATAGCCTTGGTCGGCAACCAGTCTACCGCAGAAAGCAATGGCAACCTACTGCGAGATAATCTTCTGCTCAGTCAGTCATGTCTCTTTCGAGACATGATCGCCCAAGCGTGTATCACATATGGCACTTAACTGACTGAACGCTTGTTGCACAATATAAAACTGTGTTAAAAATTAAGAATGCTCACGGAAAACTTTACAAGAGACTTTCAGGGTCTATTAGTGGATTCGTTGAGCTTCAAACAAAATTTCGGTGTTTCGCTTGAATTTATTCGCCATCGGAAAGGTCGCAGAACCGTTCCAGCAAAACGTTTCGAAGCATTTTTTACATTCATAACACAGACCTCATTCATCATTTCTATTTTCTTTTTACTGTAGTCGTTATTTTGCAAAATTTTACAAGACAAGGAAGCAACGATGAACTCGTCCGAACCACCATAAATTTTCTTCATTCTTTCATTGATGAAACTGCAATATAGTTAATTATTAAATATTTATAATTTCATTTGATGCACATGTTATTGTGCAGTATCAAAAAAAGAACCATTCTATTTTCATATACAGTTATTCACTTGGGAATAAATACTAGAAAATAGTATGAAATTGATCATTTTTTAAACTGGGGAGGCCTAATGATTATGGTCGGTAGTGTACGTGTGCTGGAAAGTTCTGGGTTCGACTAAGACATTCCAAAAAATACATTGCATTTGTCTTTAGGTCATATCAGTCCTCCCATATCGCAGTGGATGTTGGACCATATCCCCACAGATAAAGTAGAGACTTGAGGCAACAGAAATATGGTTCCACAGAAGGATGCTGAGAATACCATGAACTGAACATGCAAGCAAAGAAAATATTTTACAGAAAATGCAAACAAAAGTGTATTTAGACTTAAAATCAGAAAAAGACAGTTAAAATTTCTACAATACATAATGAGAAAGGCGGCTTTTGAAAATCAAACACTCACAGGACATATTGAAGGCAATAGGGCCTGAATGAAACGGCTCATAACCTACTTAGCAAGCTTGTGCGAATGAATGGCAGAAAAGGGTTTTTTAACAAAAATACAAAATTTACTAAAGCCCACAAAGGACAAGAAATTGTGGCGAGCCATGATCGCCGACGTCATGAAGGGACACTACACATAGAAGAATAGATTCACTCAAAATTAATCGAGGCAATATTCTTATGTCATCGTTAAGGTCGCAGAACCGTTCCAAACAACGTTCTAAAGGTGAATTTCTCTGCCAATACACGTCAAAAATTTCAGAAATAAAGTATTTTACTTATAATCGATTGGTTCTCACCGACAATCAATATTAATCATTGAACATAAATTTCATTCTGACCTTAAGAAATAGTTATAGACGTGCAGAAGTTGTGATAAATAAAATATCGTAGTGGGAAATTGGAGAGCCAAGTTCGAATTCTAGTCGCGTTAGTTACATTCATTTAAGCTCATTTACCCTTCCGAAAATTATGAATCTATCTCTACTTTTTCCCAAGCGCACTACATGAAACAGTAGGACAGAGTGAACTCTCGAGTCGTGGTTGGCAACAAGTTTAAGAGAAAGACAACTGTGAATTCAAAACTGTGTCCCAGGGACAAAATTATTTGTTGACGTTTGGCAAGGCATCGGATTAGGGAATGATTCTTCTTAGCGTTGCGGTAAAGATATCGGTAACAGGATTTTGAATGTGGTTAATGTCAGTATCTAAACTTGTATTATTAATGGAACTTTGTCTGTGTGTGTGTGTCTGTGTGTGTGTATCCGTTACCTCTAGACTCCGAAACAGCTGAACCGAGTTTTTTGAAAATTTACACAGTTGTACTATAAGCGTCTGTGAGTGTTCTTAGCTAGGTTTTGTGTCGAGGTATCTAAACTTATTTATAAATGGAACGTTGTACGTGTGTGTATGTGTGTCTCTGTGTGTGTCAGTGTGTCTGCGTGTCCGTTACCTATAGACCTGGAAACGGCTGAACCGATCTTCTTGAAAATGTACACAGTTGTACTATAAGCGTCTGCAAGTGCTCTGAGCTAGGTTTTGTCTCGAGGTATCCCCGATATATATATAAAAAATCGATAATCAAAAAAATCGGGTTATAGAAGGTGTGGTCCGATTTTAATCAAATTTGATACACTCATAGACAAAGACACAAGAAACGATATTCAAAAGTTTCAAGATTGCAGTTCTTACAATAGTGCAGAAAATCGATAATATATATATATATATATATATATATATATATATATATATATATATATAAAAGGCAAGATGTTTGTGTGTGTGTCTGTTTATCTGTCTGTATGTCTGTATTTTTTTCAGCCCTTTTATTTTAGTTTTTGCATTGAGTTTGGCCCTGAGTGGGTAAAATTGTAGTTCTTAGTCTCAGCCATGATACCATTTACTCAGAGGACTTATTTAGCCTTCAAAATTCAGTTTACGACAAAAAAAATATCGATAGCAGGAAATCAAAATTTGACTTACATCCATTCATTTTTCTTTCAGTCTAGGGTTTCGCTTTAACTGGAAACAACTAATGCTTTTTAGTCTTTCGTGCCAACGTCCAAAGTGTCTGAGCTCCAGGAAAATGGATTAGTTTTAAAGCTTTCATTGCACACAAGCAACGCCGGGCTATACTGCTAGCCTAACATAGAGAATGCGAAGGCCAAAGCCAGAATGGTCAGAGAGTTACCGTACTGTCTCATGACTAGGGTTGACTCGTTGGATTGCCTTTATCTGGGTTTTGACTATAAGTCCCAAACGGAGCAAATTCAACAAACGGTTCCAAGAATTTTGGAGCGTCAATACGCCTCCCACACCCAGGTTAACGACCAGCTAAGACAACCCGCAGATAATCGCTGAACCAACGTGCGACATGCGTTCTCGTGACATCATTCCTCCTACTATCTTTTAGATTCGAAGTTGTCATTTTGAATAAAATGAATATCAAAAAGAAATGGCTCTTTTTGTATATGGATCTTTTCGTTTTATGTAATAGCGTGAGGGATCCAGAAACGACATGGTACACAACATAAAATTGTGTTACCGAACAGTGTTAATTTAAGTTTGTTTAAGGGCATATCAACTCCTCGTGGGTCAGTAAATGCCGAAATTAAATTTTCTTGGGAGCTTGGAATTAATGATAGATGTTATTCTGCTTTCAAAATTGAATACAAAAAATATTCCTGGTAACTTTTTTAATCTGAAAACCCACAGCTGGAATTTTGACAAACGTGTCATTTGGGATTATCGATTTGTTGATCTTCTGAGTAAATTTTATGAAGTTGTTCGCGCCGAAAATTTTTTAGCTCGCACCCTTAAATGAATCACTGCTTTTAAGTGTCGCGCACAAGGCAGGTTTTATTCTCGGAACGGAGAAAGGTTTCTTTTTTAGAAATCATTAACTGTGACATGAGCTTAATTTTCCGCCATCGTGCGTGTAAACATAAGCGTAGTTCTTTCATGGAACAATGAGTGCATTCTTCTTTCTTCTTCTATGTGTCGTGTCCATATAGGGCGTGGACGAACATAGCTCTCTACAACTTTCTATCCTTTGTAGCTGTAAGCAATGTTTGTTCCTTATTGTATCTCCCATTCCTTGTTCTACTACCCTATCTGTTCTTAACGTTTTCCGTTGCATGCACTCTTTTTTCAGAATATATCAGAAAGGCTCCCGTTCTTTCTAAGAGTGTCTGACGCAGAAGGTGCATGCCTAATAATTAAAAAAATTCTTTCTTTTTCTTAGTAAATACGGCGTCTAATCAAAACTATTAGGATTGCTGCAATGGTAACGGATCTTAACCCGAGAACACTAACCATAGTCAGTCAGCTTTGGGCGATCATGTTTCGAAAGAGACATGACTGACTGGGCAGACGCTTACCACGCAGTAGGTTGCCATTGTTTTCTGTGGTAGACTGGTTGCCAAGCCAAGGCTATAGAACCCAGTCTGTCCTATTATTTAACCCATAATTGGAGGAAATACGGATTAATACCTTTCCCGAGGATATTTGTGCGTAAGTTAAGGCAAGGAGTTCAACTGGAATTAGAAATCGGCTTCCCGATTTGTCGTTCCGAGTCGATATCCACTGCACCACAACGCAGCAAAAAATGACGCCATTTTAATTATAATTTAATCAAATTTCCAGTACCTGATTTTCTTAACTAAATATTATGTTTTTCAGTTCCTATTAATGTTAACAAATTTTTAAGTGCTTGCATGTAAAATATTTCAGATAAAAAATTATATTTAATATTTTTGTGATATTTTCAAAATCGGGTATGATATACCCATGGTTAGTAGTAACTGGGTGTAACTTTAATTGATGGTTAATTTTCTAGAGAAAAGTTAAGCCGCTTGAGACATACTGACCTTGAACTCTTTTGCGTTTTATAACGTTCGCGCTGATTACCTTTGGGTTTATAGAAGGTGCTTGGAAGGAAAGTGTGTAGAGTGTGGTCGTCTAATTACAACACAGAGGTGGCACCTGTGACCATGGATATGCAGCAGTTTTTGGCCAAGCAAAAAATTCCCTAAGTCCGGAAACTACAATATTCCCCACATCTCACCCCGTTGCGACCTTTCCTTTTTCCAACAATCAAATCCTGCTTGAATAAAAAAAAATTCAAGACATCGAGAAAAATTCAAGAGAATGTGATGAGACAGCTTCTCAGTTTAGTGCCATACGTGATACACGCTTTGGGCGATCATGTCTTGAAAGAGACATGACTGACTGGGCAGAAGATTATCCCGCAGTAGGTTGTCATTGCTTTCTGCGGTAGACTGGTTGCCAGCCAACGCTATAGAACCCAATATGTGCTATTATTTAACCCATAACTAGAGAGAAGAGACAGATTAATGCCTTTCCCAAGGGTATTTGTGCGTAAGTGAATGCAAGGAATTCAACTGGAATTCGAACTCGTCACCCCGATCTCTCGTTCTGAGCTGATATCCACTGCACCACAACGCACATCCAGCTTCTCACTATCCCAAAAAAGGAGTACTAAGAATGTTTCCATTGATAGAAAAGACACTAAATAAAGTGTGTATCTAAACTTATTTATAAATGGAACGTTGTACGTGTGTGTATGTGTGTCTCCGTGTGTGTCTGTGTGTCTGTGTGTCCGTTACCTATAGACCTGGAAACGGCTGAACCGATTTTCTTGAAAATGTACACAGTTGTACTATAAGCGTCTGCAAGTGTTCTGAGCTAGGTTTTGTCTCGAGGTATCCCCGATATATATAAAAAATCGATAATCGAAAAAATCGGGTTATAGAAGGTGTGGTCCGATTTTAATCAAATTTCATACACTCATAGACAAAGACATAAGAAACGATATTCAGAAGTTTCAAGGTTGCAGTTCTTACAATAGTGCAGAAAATCAATAATATATATATATAAAAGGCAAGATGTTTGTGTGTGTGTCTGTTTAGCTGCCTGTATGTCTGTATTTTTTTTTTCAGTCCTTTTATTTTAGTTTTTGCTTTGGGTTTGGCTCTAAGTAGATATAATTGTAGTTCTTAGTCTCAGCCATGATACCATTTATTCAGATGACTTTTTTAGCCTTCAAAATTCAGTTTACAACGAAAAAAACTTATTTGATATCGATACCAGGAAATCAAAATTTGACTTACATCCATTCATTTTTCTTTCAGTTTACGGTTTCGCTTTAACTGGAAACATCTATTGCTTTTTAGTCTTTCGTGCCAACGTCCAAAGAGTCTGAGCTCCAGGACCATGGATTAGTTTTAAAGCTTTCATTACACCCGAGCAACACCGGGCTATATTGTTAGTATATATATATATATATATATATATATATATATATATATATATATATATAGGAAAGAATATTAATAAAAAAGTTTTTAATTTAAAAATGTACTTTTTTTAACAGTATTTGTTTATTTTTATTATATTTTATATTTCAGACCGCCCTCGGTCCTTCATCAGAAACAACTGATTTTTAAATTTGAATTAGAAACGTATTTCACGATAGCGTTCGAATATTTTTTGTTTACATCACGTGGTGTGTTTGTTCACAACATGCGGCACGACCGTAGAGAAAGTCTGTTTGTTTTAGATAAAAATTTCTTGGAATATCTGAAAAAAATTTTTTAGCTATTGAAATATTTGTAAAGATTCAACACACCTAAGTCCCTATTTAACCCTAGCTTGTGTGTAGGGACTTAGGTGTGTTGAATCTTTACAAATATTTCAATAGCTAAAAAATGTTTTTCAGATATTCCAAGAAATTTTTATCTAAAACAAACAGACTTTCTCTACGGTCGTGCCGCATGTTGTGAACAAACACACCACGTGATGTAAACAAAAAAAATATTCGAACGCTATCGTGAAATACGTTTCTAATTCAAATTTAAAAATCAGTTGTTTCTGATGAAGGACCGAGGGCGGTCTGAAATATAAAATATAATAAAAATAAACAAATACTGTTAAAAAAAAGTACATTTTTAAATTCAAAACTTTTTATTAATATTCTTTCCTATACATATTAAGACAGTATACGTGGATGATCATCACTATGTTATATATATATATATATATATATATATATATATATATATATATATATATTAGGTGCGATTGGTAAATTGTCGCAATTATTTTATTATTTCAAATATTCTTTAGGCTGAGTCTGAGCCCCAGGACCATGGATTAGTTTTAAAGCTTTCAATATACCCGAGCAACGCCGGGCTATATTGTTAGAATATGAATAAAGGCAAAAGAAAAGTTATTTTATCCGACCTGGGGCTTTATCAAGGCAAATGCTTCGGTTTTACTTTGAAACAAGTTGTTAAAGAACAAAAATATATAATACACGATTTAATTCCAAACTAAATTAATTTAAATACTAATTTGTACACACAGAAAAAAGTAATAATATTCTAAAACCTCACTTACTCATTTTCGTTTCTGAAACATTGAATTGTATCATTTCGCGTCCCTCGTAGTTTCAGCTAATCTGGTTAATTTTATGAGCGTTCCTAAACTCAAATATTTTGAAAACCAATAAAAATTTTGCTCTGTAGTACCACATTCCTGCTGACTTCAGTTTTCTCTTTATCTATCTAGAATTTATAGGGTTGATATTATGTTAGAGGGCAGCAATGTTTTCTTTGTTTCTGTCAAAATTTTCAGGTCCTGGGAATGACGGTAAACTGCATAGAACCACCACTTAATTGCTGCTGTTCCCAGGTTCACTCGGGTCCGGAGTGGTTGCACCTGTTAGGATCCCAGCTATGGGCAAATAGTTAACTCCCAACCTGGGGTCAAAACACTATGAAAGTATGAAAACAGACTTTTATGAAATATATACATACAACTTTTTGAAGGAAAAATATTAACAAAACTTTTTTGAATGAAAAAATATTACCAAGAAAACATTTTTGAAGGAAAAATATTACCAATAAAACGTTTTTGAAGGAAACATTTTACCAACAAATATATGGTTTTGAAAGAAAAATGTTACCAACAAAAATACGTTTCTGATGGAAAAATGTTACCAACAAAAATACGTTTTTAAAGGAACTAATGCTTCAGCATTAAATGATCCCCAAAGGGGTTGATATGCCGTAAAACAAACCAAACTAAATGAAACTAAAATTTTCCTATTTCCTAATATTTTGTTCTATTTTTTGGAATACAAAGATCCGAATGCGAATTGGCATGGCAAAGGACGCGTTCCAGAAGCTGAGCAAAGTACTAACACACAGGAAAATCTCAATAGAAACAAAGAAAAGAGTGCTGGATTGCTATGTGATGTCAGTTCTTCAATACGGCAGTGAATGTTGGACAATATCATCGAAAATGAGGACAACAATGGAAGCAGCGGAAATGTGGTTCTACAGAAGGGTGCTGCGGATATCGTGGACTGAGCATACAAGCAACGATGAGGTGTTGGAAAGAATGACAACAAAAAGGAAACTAATAGTGAGCATCAGGAAGAGACAACTGAAGTTCCTAGGACACGCAATGAGGAAGGAGAGCCTGGAGAACCTGATACTGACTGGCCAGATAGAAGGAAAGAGAGACAGAGGAAGGCAGCGGTTAACATATTTGCAGGGCCTGATCAGGTGGATGACGGAACGGGGGTTGACAGGAGTAACAGGAACAAACATACTAAGAGCCACAAGGGATAGGGAGACGTGGAGAACCATGATCGACTACGTCCTGAAGGGACAGGGCACAAAGAAGAAGAAGAAGAAGACTATTTGCTATTCCAATCCGTGTTCGGAACACTGATCTTTTTTTTTTATCGAATCTTGAGTGCCAGAAGCAACAAGCATTTGCGATGGGATCAAACTGTCAAGACCTATTCTAACCAAACATGAAAATGGCGACTGCAAGTTCTTGTTACGAGAGGCTAGGGTTCAATGCAGATTAAATATCTGAAGCAACCTTAAGAAATCACTAATGATTTCCGGGCGGTGTCATGAATAGTGTAATGAGAAATCTGAGAATTTATTAAGAAGGGAGTAAAATAAAAGTACAGGGATTAAGAAGACAGAACATCAAAGCTGGCTGGAATGTAACGAGCCGGAAGAGAGTTTCACGAGTGAGAAGAGTGAGAAAAGAAAGAACTGCTAGGAAAAAAAAAACTTACTGGTAAATCTAGTAGTTGCGTCTGTAAAATGATGTGACCAATGTGTAAATCTAGTACCGCACTTAAGTTGGTAAATTATCATGAAAATATTTATAGAAAAGACAGAGGGAAGCTACGTTATGGTAGTGGGAAAATGAGTCAAGCCAGGATGCCATGACAGGAATAATAATGTTGCAAATTCTATGGATTTATCAGGAATCTTTAAATACACAGCTGCTTAAATCGGGGATTGAGTCAATGTGTTATGTCGTGAGTAAGAATAAATAACTCAACAACAGGAATAGGTTAATTGTTGTATTCCGTGAAAATAGTATTTACAAAGGTTATTAGTATCCAATACAAGAATAAGGGTTAATCGTCTCAACCGTCGTAAGACGTAGTATGAGCAATGGGTACTTCCGGGTCGTCACCGGAAGTCTACGACTGACTTGTCGATCGGCTGCTCGGCACACTCTCTCCTACGTAGATGCCATCATTACTTTACATAGTAATGGAATAGTCCATTATAGCCGAATAGGCGCGGGCGGATTCTAATCCATATTTGATTACAATTCACACACACACACACACACACACACACACACACACACACACACACACACACACATAATACAATTTCCAAAACTCAAGAAAACACTAGAACATTCAAGAATTCACAAGGAAAGTGAATGTCTGGAAAGCCGGCAGCCAAAATCGTAACAACTGAAAGAAATAGAAAAAAAGTATAAAACCAATGAGTAGGGGGGTGTATACTGACAATAGAAACGAGAAAAAGGTGAAATTACCACAACATTCTACACACACACGCGCGTGCACAAACACACACACACACACACACACACACACACACACAGATACATACTGAAAAAATAAACATTGCACCGATGAAAATTGCCTGTATAAAAGTTAAAACGTAAAATATAAACAGTCAACAGAGGATAACCCTGACGAATGGAAGGAGTGATTGCTGGAAGTTTCGTCTATAAAACTGTGAATCGGTTGCTGAAGGTAACATCAATCAACAAAGTTACCAACTTTATATTTGTATTATATATATATATATAACACGCTAAAATTTCCCATCTCTCATACCATGCGCCCATGGCTTACGGAGTAGGAACTCTGACACCAAATCGATCGAATTTCGATCCCGACCAGAAGCAAGTGGATGTGTCTACCACACTGATGAGCTGTGATACAGCGAAATAGGCTTGTGTACAGATGACTAATATATATAATTTATTTGTGTGAACATTATTTTTAATCGATACTCGTATTTACATAGATATTCTGTTTTTAATTAAACAGTGCATTTATATTAATATTTCTAGTGGCCTGATTATTTACGAGAAAATTTTGTCACGAAAATGTGTCATTCGTAACAAAATTCCTCGTAAATAACCAGGCCGATGTATATATATATATATATATATATATATGCGTTACTCTTCAGAAATGAATTGAGTTCTTTCGGTGACTGGCGTTTGTACAAACTGCTTATATAGAACACGTTAAAATTTCCCTTCCGTGATTCCATGCCTCTATGGCTTAGGGGGTGGTGACTCCAACTGACATCAAATCGGTCGAGTTTCGATCCCGGCCAGAAGCAAGTGAATGTGTCTAACCACGCTGCAGAGCTGTGATACAGCGAAACAGGCTTCTATGTGGATGACTAAATTAAAAAGAGAATATTTGCTCAAATACGAGTACCGAGTAAAAATAATGTTTAAACAAATAAATTAAATACGACGGTTGTTAATTAATTTTTTTAGTTTCCGGAACTTTCGGTAATATATATATATATATATATATATATATATAAGAAAAGTTAAGACAGACACGTTATTTCATGGTGACTCGGGCGTATGGCCTATTTCAGGCGAACCATCGTCAGCTTCCGTTTTTATTTAACAAAGGATTTTACACGAATCCTGCTTTGGATTCTTCTATACCCACACTGCATGCTGATATATATATATATATATATTGAATAAAGATTAAAATCTCATAAATGAACTGTCCGGTATACAGTTAAAGGGAAGGAGACCCAGTCCACAGTAAGAGAAATTATTTAACAGATATATGTTCGAACTGTTTGACTGACAGATGTAGATGACACACATTGATAAACAATAAACGTATTAGGATAAATTCGAGAACTAATTTCTTTTCTGCTGAATCATCAATGGCTGATGACTGAATAAAAACAAAGCAAAATGGAAATAATAGACAACCGAAATAATGGCTGCAATACGCATGCGCAAACGTGTTTGCATATCTATGAGGCAGTAACCATTTCGGTTCAATGTTAATGCACAATACAGAGCTTGACGTAATTGTCCATCCAATAAAAATTTCAAGAGGCAAAACAGACGATGACTTTAAAAAGTGTCCTTATTTAAGGAAGAAAATCATTTGTCTGTTGGCAGCAAAACCGGGATCGATATTTCAAATTTCATGCGAGAATGTTTATACGCGTTTTCCTTAAGAACTGTATAAATTCAATTGGGGCGTTTGGAATTAGAAGGTAAATCTTGTTTAACCTTTGTCAACTTTCGAAATACTATAACTTTTGATTGATTTTTAAAGGATGCTAAAAGCATCTATAACATACAGACAAGCGTACATTTACACTTAAATGATTTTCACATACATGGCGGAAAGTATCTTCTTGTACTGAAGGCCTCAGTTAAATTTTTCTCTCTCTCTTAAATCGCCGTTAGGACACCTCGATGTGATGTAATGGTTAGCAAGTTTGTCTCTGCAATTGAGTAATGGGCTTGATATTTACCGGGGGCCCATACTTTCTAATCTAAGCTACGCTTAGAAAATCACCATCCTAATAGAATACTGACAACAATTATATTGGATCACTCTTAAAAAGAATGGGATATTATTTTGGAAATATTTTTTGTAGATTAGCATTAGTAAGACCAGTGTTTCCACAATTTTTTTTTTAAAATTCAGGTTTCACTTGTAGAATAACTACAATCCTGGGAAACACTTTTTAAATTTTAAAGAGGAAAAATTACAATGAAATTTGAAAAATAGTAAATTTTGGTTTTGCATTCCCAAAAATTAGCGATACAGTTTTCATTCAAAGTGATTAATGAAGAATCTATTTATTAATTTACTAGCAGTATAGCCCGGCGTTGTTCGGGTGGAATGAAAGCTTTAAAACTAATCCATGGTCCTGGAGCTCAGACTCTTTGGACGTTGGCACGAAAGACTACAAAGCAATAGTTGTTTCCAGTTAAAGCGAAACCGTAGACTGAAAGAAAAATGAATGGATATAAGTCAAATTTTGATTTCCTGGTATCGATATCAAATAAGTTTTTTTTCGTTGTAAACTGAATTTTGAAGGCTAAAAAAGTCCTCTGAGTAAATGGTATCATGGCTGAGACTAAGAACTACAATTATACCTACTGTGAGTCAAACCCAAAACAAAAATAAAAGGGCTAAAAAAAATACAGACACACAGGCAGATAAAAAGACACACACACAAACATCTTGCCTTTTTATATAAATATATTATCGATTTTCTGCACTATTGTAAGAACTGCAACCTTGAAAATTCTGAATATCGTTTCTTATGTCTTTGTCTATGAGTGTATCAAATTTGATTATAATCGGACCACTCCTTCTATAACCCGGTTATTGATTTTCGATATTTATCGGGGGTACCTCGACACAAAACCTAGCTAAGAACATTCGCAGACGCTTATAGTACAACTGTGTAAATTTTCAAGAAAATCGGTTCAGTCGTTTCGGAGTCTATAGGTAACGGACACACACACAGACACACACACACAGACACACACACACAGACAAAGTTCCATTTATAAATAAGTTTAGATTTGTTTTAAAGAAGCCGATAATTACTAATTTAAATGTTTTTGTACATTAGAAATGGAAGGTTACATTAGATAATGAGATACTTCCATAGGAGTTCATGAATTTTCATCAAAGCTCAGTCAAATAATGCGAATTCGAAATCCGGTGAAACGAAAAAAAAAATTGTTGAATATTTCTCGCTCACTTCACTTTTCACCAGAATTTGAATCAAGACACATTATGCCCTTTTCATGATTTGACTGATCTCTAGACAACCTGATGAATATTCATGAATGTTCTCAAGTTTGCAAATCTTGATAAACCAGTGACATCGTCTTTCTGTACATATAAATATAATATATATATATATATATATATATATATATATATATATATATATATTAAAAAAGGATTAATTCAAAGATGTTGAATGGCCATTTCGATATGAAGATCCCCACGGGGGACGACACATCACCTCAGCAACAGAAAAAAACTTTCAGAAACTGGAGAAAAATTAGTCTACTTTTCCTTTTTAAATAGATTGCAAAGAAATTAAAAAATAAATAATAAAATAAAATAAAAATAAAAATAAAGGGAAAGAAAAAGAAAAAGAAAACGAAAAAGTAAAAGAAAAAGATAGAATAAAATCAAATAAATAAGAAAAGAAAAAAAATTGACATCGTCTGGGTTCGCAAAAAAAAGGGAGAATGTAACTAAAAATTAACAGACAGCCGTGTTAAATCGACGTAAGTTTAAGCAACACGGAAAAAAGGTGGTAAGAGAGATAAAAGAAGGAAGGGAGGGAAAAAGAAAGAAACTAAAGAAAAAAATTTTTTTAAATATTACAGACGCTGGACAAATTCAAAAACCTAATTTCCCCAAAACGTTGAAGTATTAGAAAAAGGCCTTTACTTAAAAAGGCATAATTATTAATAAAAGGGAATAAAAAGATATAGGATTTAAAATAAAATTTGTCATTTGAAATTAAACTAAATAAAGACAACACTAGGTAAAAAAAAAAAAAAAAATTAATTACAATTATACATACCTATAGAAGTACACACATACATACATATATATACACACACAATTCTACGAATAAGAATACATATATACATACACATACACACACATACATACATTCAATTTATTACACACTTATATACATATACATGCGCATACACACATATATATGTGTGTACACACCTATATACAAAAAATTCATATACACATAATATACATGTGTACACATACATGCACACATATACACACACACACACACGCACATATATATATATATATATATATATATATATATATATATATATATATATATATATTCTATATGCACTCACACACATACATATTAATGAATATTATGAAAAGGAGCATTTAAATAGCTAAAAAAATGTTTTCAAAATTACATATAGCCCACATACATAAATACATATATACATATATATACATATATATACAAATATGCACATCCACACACAAACATACACATATACATTAAAAAAAAAAAAATTAAAATTAAAATTAAAAATTTTTTAAAAAATATTAAAAAAAATTATAGAAAAATTTAGAATTTAAAAATTAAAAATTAGAAGTTAAATTTTAAAATCCGCCCTATGGCGGCACTTGTTTATAAATTCCCTCCTAAAGTTCAAAAGTAAGTCCTGATGAGGATACTTCAAAATCAGAATCTTCTCCAATAAACACAGACGACACCTATCACGAAAACTTTTAGGAGTACAAGCTGAGCCTATTAATTTCCAGCTGATTATCGGGTCCTGCCCTTCCTCCTTCATTTCCCAGAACCTACGTGATAGTGCCGTCTGGAATCTCTGTTTAGGGTTCGAAAACGAGTACCTGTGATTATAAAGCCTCTGTTTGAAAGAGCCCACGGACATGCCAATATAGGTCCGGTAATTGTCCTTGTTATTAGATGGAGAAATGCGGGCTTCATAAATTACATGGGTGGATTTACATTTGCCTTGCACCGGGCAGGCATCCACAGAATAACAATTGCATTTGTCGACAATTCCGGATTTAGCTTCCGTATTATTTAGGTTCATTAAAATTTGTTTATTGTGGGAATTAATTATATTATCTATATTTGAGGTGCAAGAATAACTAATTTTTAGGGTGAATCTATTAAAAATTTTATTTAAGGGATTGTTATTATTATTAAAATGTTTATCGATTAATCTGAGAAAATACTTACCAATATTTATATTAGTTAGCTTACAATAAGGAGGGTTATATATATATATATATATATATATATATATATATATATATATATATATATATATATATATATATATTGATTGCTTAATTACTTAGCTTTTGGTCATAATAAAATTAGCCAAGTACACATTTGTATTAAAAAGTGTTCCATACAATTATATTGTAGAACATTTGAATATTCTTCATTTGTAAACTAGTTATTACGTTACATATGTTTCTACCATGTGGTATCATCAGGCAATAACTGATTTTACTGTTTACCGTTTTTTTTTAACGCTCATGTAACGGGGATGTTTTGAACGCTCCACTTCAAAGACACTTTTAAGACCAGATGGTTCAATCACAAGTCTACATTTAAAATACAAAACTTTAAAAAAATGTACAAAATTGGCTAGCCACGTATAGAAACTGAAATAAAAATATGGAAAAGACCCAAACATAACGCGAAGTATAGTGAAAACAAGCAAGCCTTACAACGGTCACAAAATATGTAGACTGTGCTAGGAAGAAAATTTAGCGATTATGTTATTCTCAAACAAAAATGAATTATTGAATGAAGGAACAGAAATTATGGCTAAGTGTCACCATACCAAAAAATACCTATCAGGTTCATACAACCATGAATGAAAACGTTATAATTTCTTGTAATTTTAAAAAACGCGCGTTCAAAAATTACTCCGTTATGTGAGCGTTAAAAAAAAATCACCGTTACGTGAGCGTTCTTAAAAAAAAACAAAAACAAAAAAAAAGATAAAATCAGTTATTGCAAATAGCCTGCAGACACCATATGCTAGAAACCTAGGTCACGTAATAACTAGTTTCCAAATGAAGAATATATATATATATATATTAATGCAGGTTTCATTGAATAATATAGACAAGTTCTGTCTATTAATTTTGTGTAGGATCCGTTCATACCGTCTGATATACTTGATGGTGATATCGTTGAAAGACAACAAAAAATCACAGTAATTGTTGATTTTTTTATCGGGTCTAAGCATTTTTTTTGTTGTCTTTCAACGATATCACAAAGTATATCGGACGGTATGAATGGATCCTACACAAAATTAATAGACAGAACTTGTCTATATTATTCAATGAAACCTGCATTAATGAAAAAATGCTACCAAAATACACACAATATATATATATATATATATGTGTGTGTGTGTGTGTGTGTGTGTGTGTGTGTGCAGCATAACAAACTCTATATTTTCTTGATAAAGTCCTTCAGTACAGTTTTTCCTTTTGTCTTTTTCTGATACATTTTGTCTTTTCTACAGATTCAGTCCATCTGAGAATATTTACATATACAGAGGTGTGTTCTACAATCCGGACTAACTTGGCATAAAATGACAACCATATTAAATATATCATTCTTTTTCTTCTTTCAGATTTGTGTGACAACAATCTGTTGAATTAAAAACAAATTAAGCAAAATGTCCAGTGAACTCGAGCGCCATACTGCAATTATTGTGGCCCTACATTGTGGCCGCACGCCAAAAGTGATTGTTGAGTTTTTTCCTTTCCCAAAATCGACTTTTTACAACATTGCCAAGACCTTCAAATAGTCTGGTGGAATTAGAAAGAAATCCCTGACTTCTCAGAGAAAACCACAGGACCGATTCGAGGTTTGCAATAGGAAGGGGACGTTATGTCTCCCCACTTCTTCGGCAAAGATCAGACCGTGTCATGAAGAATGTTGTGAAGCCATGGATTGTTCAGGTATTTTTTCTTTCAGTATATTTTTTTTCCGGGTGGAGTGCACACCCCTGTACAGTGTTCCTCGCCATTTCACGGTTCACCGTTCGTGGTCTCGCTGTATCGCAGGTTTTCAAAATATATATATATATATATATATATATTATAAATTATGTTTTAGAACATGGACATAATTTCTTCTATATATGTCCTCTTCTCTACAATCATATGGCTGTTTCAGTGTTTGGGACCCAAACACCTCATCAAACACTGAAACAGCCATATGATTGTAGAGAAGAGGACATATATAGAAGAAATTATGTACATGTTCTAAAACATAATTTATAATAAATATTCACAGCTCTATACGTCATATATCGAGCACTGTTTTAAATTTATGTTTTGGACGGAAAAAATAATTTTTCTTTTTTCTCTCCTCATTCTATACTCACTCGGATATATATATATCTATATATATATATACTCACTCGGATATATCTATCTATATATCGGATATCTATCTATCTATCTATCTATCTATCTATATATATATATATATATATATATATATATATATATATATATGTGTGTGTGTGTGTGTGTGTGTGTGTGTGTGTGTGTGTGTATTTTCTCGTCAAAAAATGTTAAAAAAAAAACAATTAAAAACAGTAAAAAACATAAAATACGTAAATTATAAAGCATATTACATCATTTTACAAAATAAAATATAAGCACTGACAGTAGTTCTGCGGCTGGCGAACACAATGGGTCTCGTTTTCTTACTGTGACACGATAACTAGATATATATGTATTTTGTTATAATGGATTAGAGTAGAAAATGGATTAAAATAGAAAATAGATTAAAATGGAAAATGGATTGGAGTAGAAGATAGTTTAGAAAACATATCTAACAAAAGCGAGTACGTTTTCGATGACCCGGTCAAAGGCTGTTCTTACTGTATCTTGACCTCACATTAAGCCTTTTCCGGCGGAAGCCTTATTAAGATAAACAAAAAAAAGGATAACTGAAATTTCAGACTTACAGTCGCCGGTGTTTGTCACCGGTGGTCTAAAGCATTTCCGGATTTCCGCAGCATTTCCGGATTCATATTAAATAAATAGAGCGAGTTAAGTTAAAGACGAGAGAAGTGAAAGGAGTCAGCCGGGTGCGAACTTGAAGTAAGGATCTCCGTTCGTCTTGGTATCGTTCAGTTCGGGTTTGTTGATCTCCATTAGAGTTGGAACTGTGTGTCACATTCGCCTGCCCCAACAGACAAGGCCAACTCTAAACGAATAAAGCCTTCTTTTCCACTCATCCAAATCTTGGAAGTTCGTTCCTTACAGTCAATCTTGTACCCCCAGCTGTTCGTCCGACGGTTTCTACAAAAATCCGGCAACATCACAGCGTGGAGAACAGCCCGGAGGAAATTGTTCGGGACGGCCATTGGGGTATTACACTTACTAAATGTTTACATAGCAAAAGATGTGTCTTTTTCACTCATCTCAAATACGTAACTTAACTTGCATTATTTACCACTTGCGTCATACTTGCGTACAATATTTTACAAGTATGCACAGTTATGTGCAGCACTTACTACTGAACAATTTAAACCAATATTTTACAATATATTTTCATAAATACGAAAGTCTTTCAACATGAAATTATTATATAAAAGACTGGGGAATGGATGATACAGAAAGAAATTGCTTTAATATTAGTATGGGTTGGGTTTGTATAGGCTTAAAATATACTTAAATAAAAAAAAATATATATTGCGTCCGTACTTCGCAGGTTTTCGCCTTTCGCGGGGATCTCGGAACACATTAACCGCGAAAAGCGAGGGAACACTGTATATGGACTCTCCCATCGAATTCGATCCGACAACCTCATTATGTTTGCGTCGTAAACCCTTGTGTTAATCGAAACAACTGATTGAAGTTCCTGTTTTTCCCCATACGGTCAGCTTTTGACTCACTGGAATGACAGGGTGTAATCGATTTTTCTATTTTTTCCTCAGATTAAGTCATTTGAAGTGGTGTGCAGTTATATGAATCTATTTTCGGGGTGTATGATGAAATTTGTTTCGCCTTGAAAAATATTGTGTCAATCTGATTGCATCAGATTTTATCACACCCAAGGCACTCTTATCTCGATTGTTGATTAGTTGTTTTACGACTTTTATCTGCGATGGACGTTTATCCAATGAAGCTTAGAGAAATTTGTAACGCTGCACAAACACACTGGCAAACCTTACAGAGTGATCGCGGATATTGTTGGTGTCAGTCTTTAAGCTGTCAGTCGTGTCATCAAAATGAAGAAACAAACTTGATCTACAAGTCCAAAAAGTAAAGGAAAATGCGGTTGCAAGAGAAAAACAACGTCAAGAGACAACGTATGCGTTATAAAGGAAAGTGTGAAAGATTTTAGGAAGATATTATTCGTTTTGTTTCAATTAATTTGCATAAGGATGTATGTGACAATTCAGTGCCACTAGTGACCTGCATACAAGTCCACATATCGTGCAACAACGGGGATCTCGGTATATGGGAACAGAAATATTTGCTGATGCTTTTCGCCATTGTCTTTCGTCTCTTAGCCGGTCAATACAACTGATTTCAAAACTTCTGATAATACTTTAGCACAAATATCTTCAGTTATTTCTATCCAGGGCGACTCGCACGAAGTTAGTATGGGGTACATTGACAACTAAAAGATAGATAGATAGATAGATAGATAGATAGATAGATAGATAGATAGATAGATAGAAACAGACTCAGATAGATAGATAGATAGATAGATAGATAGATAGATAGATAGATAGATAGATAGATAGATATAAACAGACTCAGATAGATAGATAGATAGATAGATAGATAGAAATAGAAACAGACTCAGATAGATAGATAGATAGATAGATAGATAGATAGATATAAACAGACTCAGATAGATAGATAGATAGATAGATAGATAGATAGATAGATATAAACAGACTCAGATAGATAGATAGATAGATAGATAGATAGATAGATAGATAGATAGAAACAGACTCAGATAGATAGGTAGGTAGATAGATAGATAGATAGATAGATAGATAGATAGATAGATAGATAGATAGATATAAACAGACTCAGAAAGATAGATAGATAGATAGATAGATAGATAGATAGATAGATATAAACAGACTCAGATAGATAGATAGATAGATAGATAGATAGATAGATAGATAGATAGATATAAACAGACTAGATAGATAGATAGATAGATAGATAGATAGATAGATATAAACAGACTCAGATAGATAGATAGATAGATAGATAGATAGATAGATAGAAACAGACTCAGATAGATAGATAGATAGATAGATAGATAGATAGATAGATAGATAGATAGATATAAACAGACTCAGATAGATAGATAGATAGATAGATAGATAGATAGATAGATAGATATAAACAGACTCAGAAAGATAGATAGATAGATAGATAGATAGATAGATAGATAGATAGATAGATAGATATAAACAGACTCAGATAGATAGATAGATAGATAGATAGATAGATAGATAGATAGATAGATAGATAGATATAAACAGACTCAGATAGATAGATAGATAGATAGATAGATAGATAGATAGATAGATAGATATAAACAGACTCAGATAGATAGATAGATATATAGATAGATAGATATAAACAGACTCAGATAGATAGATAGATAGATAGATAGATAGATAGATAGATATAAACAGACTCAGATAGATAGATAGATAGATAGATAGATAGATAGATAGATAGATAGAAACAGACTCAGATAGATAGATAGATAGATAGATAGATAGATAGATAGATAGATATTTAACAGACTCAGATAGATAGATAGATAGATATAAACAGACTCAGATAGATGGATAGATAGATAGATAGATAGATAGATAGATAGATAGATAGATAGATAGATATAAACAGACTCAGATAGATAGATAGATAGATAGATAGATAGATAGATAGATAGATAGATAGATTTTTTTAATCGTTTCACCCCGAGCAAGGCGGTAATGCCACTAATGTGCAGGGGGCTACGTAAGTGTAAAAAGATTAATTAGAAGAGAGTGAAGAGGAAGACGAACTAGTTAGAAAGGAGCAATAGAAAGATGAGAATGCAGATGTGATGACAATTTCAAAGGTGGAGAGAAAGGAAAGGATATACGGGGTGGGGAAAGAACTAGAGTCAAGTGGTTAATAGCTGAGTATTGACATTGCATTTAAATTCCTGGAGGTTGTAGCCGTCAGGAAAGCAAGAATATGGGAGCGAGTTCCATAGGCGGGAAGTACGAGAGAAGAAGCTGCAGGAGTAGAATTGTCGTCTGCATTTGGCTAACCTAACTGTGAATGGGTGGGACCCAGTTGCCAATCTGGTTGCACGAGTAAACACCTGTTGAGGAGGCACCAGTGATTTAAGTTCGTTCGAGCAGTCTTTATACATGAGCCACAACCGTCCATCAGTCCTTTGTCCACCGTCAAGCTGGCTATAATTGGGGACCTTAGTAGTCAATAAATTTTCTGTTAGTTACACAGTCTGCTCGCCCCCAGTATATTACTAGTATGAAAACAAACACGAATTTTCTAGGAATTTGATATTTAAACTAATTATCCAGTCAGTCTAAATGAGAAAAACAGTTCGTCATCGACAATAATCTTTGTTAATGAATGCCATGCCTATTCAAATCAGGATTGTTCCACAGTTTTTTTTTTAATATCTGTAAATAGTTAACCCCAAACTAAGGTCAAAACATTGTGAAAGTATAGAAATAGACTTTTATAGAAATATATACATAGACTTTTATTAAAAAAAAAAAAGTATATACATTTTAGAAAGAAAAATATTACAAGGGTCATTCAATAAATAAGGTGAATTTTTCTGAGGTTAATCTTTCTAATACAGATAGAAGCTTACGATTTTTTTATTTTTTTATTTTTTAACGTAGTCTCCCAGCATTGTCACACACTTTTCCCATAAGTTTCCGTATTCCCTCAGCGTAAAAATCTTTGGACTGGTGTCTAAGCCAATCACTCAAAGCATTTTTGACTTCATCGTCACTTTCAAAATCGTGCCTCTCGTGAACGCTTTCAAGGGACCAAACAGGTAAAAGTCTGAAGGGGTAAGGACTGGGCTTTAAGAGAGACGAGGGAGCATCCACTGTCACCCTTCTGTCAGAGTGAATGAGGTCATTGACTGATTTGATCACCTCTGGAGACCTCACTACTGTAGGCCTCCCAGGCTTGTCTTCATCCTCAACACTACTTCGTCCATCTTTAAACAATTTCGCCCACTTGTAGTCATGTTTTGACTGAAACATGTGGCACCATACACAGTTGACATTCTCCTATGAATTTGCACCCTTCAGCAACCAAAAATTTGATAACTGACCTCTGTTCAGTACTGGAGCATGCTTCTTGTTCGGCCATCTTTGTTAATCTCCAAAAATTTGTTAATCTTTGTTAATCTCCAAAAATCTCAAAGTTTTTTTTGTTATTTTTTTTTCAATCTGAAAAAAAATTAAATCCCTTTGAAAAAGAAGTAAAGGAAAAAATTTTAAAAACGTAAGCTTCTATCTGTATTAGTTCTTATACCGAAAAATTCACCTTATTTATTGTATGACCCTCGTAGAAGTCCTTATACCGAAAAATTCACCTTATTTATTGTATGACCCTCGTAGAAGTCCTTATACCGAAAAATTCATCTTATTTATTGAATGACCCTCGTAGAAGTCCTTATACCGAAAAATCCGCTTTATTTGTTGAATGACCCTCGTACCAGAACACACTTTTTGATGGAAAAGAAAAATTATTACCGACAATACATTTTTGAATAAAAAAAACTAGACGACATCTTCAGTTTTCTAAAATGAAATTTTAAAAAATTCATTAAAATCTGATTAGATCAACCTTCCCACGATAACTGAACATGGAAAAAAAAACCCTTTAAACTCCACATTTTTGGCATTAAATAACCTACAGAGGTTGATATGCTGTTAAAAAAAAATGAAACTCAAACTCATTCACAGTTCTCACAATGACAGAATTGTTAAAAATTTATCAAATTCTCTTCTGGGACAAAAAATTCAATACATGCTGCTTTTTCCTAAATGATACATGTCTTTGTCAAATGAGTTAAATGGAGATAACTAAAACATTCGGAAGTAGCATGACTCATTGAACGAGAATAATCTATCAAAGCGATCGAAATAACGGGTTTGATTTTTTTTTCCACAAATGATACATGTCTTTGTCAAATATGTTTTTATCATTTCCTAACGTATGAATTTGTGATTTGCTTGTCCGGTCAGCTTAATTCGTGATTCGCGCCGGAGAGTAAATCCTCTACTCAAACCCAAAGCCAGGATTCCAAATACTGATTATTTTTACTAGCTGATCCAACTGCTCGTTTGTAATTTATGGCCAACCACGAGGACCTGTCTCGCATTCCGCCATATTAGCACTCTCTGTTGAGCAAAATTAACGTCAACAAATAGTTACGAGTTCAATACCTGGAGACAACAGTGATTAAAAAAATCTTATCAAGTTGAGTTAAATGGAGATAACTAAAACATTCGGAAGTGACATGACTCATTGAACGAGAACAATCTATCAAAGTGATCGAAATAACGGGTTTGATTCAAAGTTCTAAGCAGCTGAAGAAGGTAGGAACGTACAACAGTCGAAATGTCGTGAATATGACAATAAAGATGAGGATACCAGTCAGAACAATGTATATAATGTAAATACATCATCTCAAAAATGTAAATAAATATTATGTTATTTGCTTTCACACAGACGGTCGAATTTCGATCCCAGCCAGAAGCAAGTGGATGTGTCTAACCACACTGGTGAGTTGTGATACAGCGAAAGAGGCTTGTATGTGAATGACTAATATACAGATACATTAGTAATCCATATATTAATATATATATATTAGTATGTGGATGACTGATATATATATATTTTGAGTTAGAGTTTGAGTTTTGTTTAACGGCATATCAACCTCTGTGGATTATTTAATGCCAAAAAGAGTTTTAAGATACATTTTTAATGTTCAGTTATAGAGAGAAGGTTGATTTTGTAAGATTTTGTTGCTCAAACATTCTGTTTTCTAAGGAGAAATATAATACCTTTGCTCTTGCTATTGACATTAAAATATATGTACATTAAAGATAAATTAGAATAGATTTTCTTGCAAACTAATAAAACACATTAAATGAAGCAGACATTTACTTAAACACATTCTAACAAAAAGTAATAATACAATTATGAGCTGTTCGGCAGACATGATATATTGACAAACTTATTTCCATGCCTTGTTGAAATTGACTATAGTAACAACAAAAAAATAGAAAAAAGTTAAAAACAAAGCAAACCTCGCCGCCGAGCATGAAAAGGACCTCGGATCCGTGGGGGACTGGGGTAAGAAATGGTTCGTGAATTTTAATGCTTCCAAAACGAAGTTGCTATCTATTAACCATCACAGACAATCGCTCCTACCACATTTCCATTAGCATGGATCAGGCTAGTCTCCCTCTGGAAGCAAAACACTGCGCCTCCTCGGCTTAACGCTCACAACAGACCTCAAGTGGAATGACAATATAGAATCCATAGCTAAATCCGCTGCTAAAAAAGTCGGTTCTCTGTGTAGGACCAGGAAGTTTTTCCGCCTGAAACAATCCTGCACATATATAAATCTACCATCTGCCCGTGCATTGAATACTGCTGCTATATCTCGTCGGGTGCTCCTGATATCCACCTTTGGGTCCTTGACAAAATCCAACGGAGAATATGTAATGTGATAGATCCCGACTTGGCAGCTCAGATACAGTCACTTTCTCACCGGCGCAATGTGGCTTCCTTGTGTTTCTTCTACAAATACTTTCACGGCTTCTGATCCGATGAACTTAGCTCACTGGTGGCCCCTATATATAAATTTACTCAAGCCACAAGATTAGCAACTAGGTCCCACCCTTTTACTGTAAAACCAATAAATTGTAAACATAAATTCTACTCCATCAGCTTCTTTTCTCGCACTTCCCGCCTATGGAATTTCCTTCCATTTACTTGCTTCACCGACAGCTACAATATCCAAGAATTTAAATGTAAAGTCAATAGTCAATAGTCAATAGTCACCTCCTATCTCACTAACCTTCATCCTCTCTCTCATGCTTCTTTCTCCGTCCACTCCACTTTTATTAGTATTCTCATCCTTCTCTTACCTACTTCCTGACACCCCCTAATAACCTGTCACTCTTTCTCAAAACATACCTCTTATGTAACCCCCTACAAAACAGAATATCTCTTTTTTCTTTTTCTTTTTTAATCATTTGACCCCAAGCAAGTCGGTAATGCTACTGAGGCTGGAGTTAAGTGGATAAGAGATGGGCATTGACTTTGTATTTAAATTCCTGGAGGTTATAGCCGTCAGGAAAGCAAGTATATGAAAGGAAGTTCCACAGGCGGGATCCGCGAGAAAAGAAGCTGATAGAGTAGAATTGTCGCCTGTATTTGGTTGATCTAACTGTAAAAGGGTGGGACCTTGTTGCTAGTCTGGTTGTCCGAGTAAGTTCTTATGGAGTGGGTGCCAGTGACCTACGTTCGTCAGAGCAGAAGCCATGAAAATATTTATAGAAGAGACAGAGGGAAGCTACATCCCGCTGATGATAAACTGGTTGGAGTCGATCTGCCAGGTCGGAACCAATCACATTACATATTCTCCTTTGGAGCCTGTCGAGAACACTAAGACAAACAGCAGAGGCGCATGACCAGATATTACAACACTATTCCATGCACGGTCGGATGGTTGATTTGTATACGTGCAAGATGGATTTAGGCGGAAAAATCTTCCTGGCTCGACACAGTGAAAAACCTTCTTAGGAAAAATAACTTCTCGTTTGTTTCTTCACAGTTTAGAATTCAGTATAAACTTTTTCTTAGGCTGGTTCCAAACAAAGGTTAGCGAACCCAGTCTATCCTTTTACTTAGCTATGGGTTAAATAAGTAGATTTCTTGTTATTAACGAGAACATTTGTGCTAAAATGAATGCAACAGATTTAGCAGGAATTTGAACTCGGCTCACCAAATGCATTTTTCGCACCAATAACCGTTACAATACCCTCACATACTTATCAAAATCCAAGTTTCATAATTCATTAAACATTATTTATCTTTCATTATCTTTCATTATAATTCAATTCATAAAAAATTCAGGACTACTGATATGTCCCAGAAAGAGATATATAAATTATTCGAAGTAGCTAAGTGGTTTTAGCGAATGTAACCGGGTAGGACAATCTAGCAAGTAGCCGTAATGGACCGGTACTCGTCGTAGGCGTATGCAGTATGCTTAGGCATAAACTTATGCAATAGGCGTAATCAATAGGCGTAGTCTTAGGCGTCCCCGACTTAGTCTGTATTTATAGCTGATACCAGCCAATCATATTATTGTGATGGGGAACCAAGGTGTATGCATGTTCATGACATCAACTTTTTTTTTAATCATTTCACCCCAAGCAAGGTATTTCACTGCCACTATTGCGCAAGGGGTTACATGGGGGAAAGTGATGAGAAAGAGTGGTTAGATATAGAAAATGTCAGAAGGAGTGCGATAAACGGGTAAGGATACCGAAGCTGAGGGTTGGGCAGATGGGAAGAGTGTTTGAGAGAATGGATACGATTTAGTGTGTTAGGAGGTGTCTATTGACCTTACATTTAAATTCCCGGAGATTGTAGCTGTTGGGGAAGCAATCATGTTTGTGCTGTAATCTTAGAAATGGTTGGAAAACGTCACAAGAGTCGACAATTCTTCCGCAGACATCCTAAAAAGGTACTACCTTATGCAAAAGAAGAAGAGTCGGACTGAGACGAAAGATGAGCTGAGAGCGTCGCTGACTGCAATGGAAGATCGTCACACACAGAGATTTAGATATCGGCACGCAACCGATTCATGTGGAGGGAGGTGGACTGGTCTTCCCTACAACCACTCCTGGTCATAGGGATGATAATGATGATGATGGTGATATGCAAATCTGCCTGTACAGGTTATTCCGAAAATATGCGCCCGTACTTATTATGCTCTCCGGCCATCGGTTGTCAGTACATATTGCTATTTAAATAGACAGGCGAGTAACTTTGAAAGGTGAAGAAAAGTTGCAAATATATATATCAGAAGGTTTGCCAATTGGAAATGCAATTGCCGAGTGGAAAAAAAGGAAATCCGAGGGGGGGATCAACAGTCTGACAGCTTTTAAAAAACAACTTAGAAGAAGAAGAAAAAGAAGAAGAAGAAGAAGAAGGTGATGATGGTGATGATGATGATGATGGTAAGAAATGGAAGCAGAAGGAAAGAAGAAACAAGAATCAGATAAAAATGATAAACAGAAACAGAAGAAGAAAAAGAAGAAAAATGTAGGGAAAGAAAAGAGAGAAGAAGTGAGAGGAACAGAATAATAATAATAATAATAATAATAATAATAATAATAATAATAATAATATGATGATGATGATGATGATGATGATGGCAAGATATAGAAGAAGAAGGAAAGAGGAAAGAAGAATCAGAAAAAAGGAAAACAGAAGAAGAAAAAGAAGAAAAAAGGAGGAGAAAGAAAAAAGAGTAGAAGTGAGAGGAACATAATAATAAGATGATGATGATGATGATGATGATGATGATGATGATGATGATGATGATGATAGTGGTGGTGGTGATGATGGTAAGAAATAGAAGGAGGAGGAAAGAAGAAACAAGAATCAGAAAAAAAGAAAAACAGAAACAGAAGAAGAAAATAAAGAAAAAAGGAGGAGAAAGAAAAAGACAATTGGGAGGAACAGAAGAAGAAGAAGAAGAAGAAGAAGAAGAAGAAGAAGAAGAAGATGATGATGATGATGATGATGATGATGATGATAAGAAATGGAAGCAGAAGGAAAGAAGAAACAAGAATCAGATAAAAATGATAAACAGAAACAGAAGAAGAAAAAGAAGAAAAATGTAGAGAAAGAAAAGAGAGAAGAAGTGAGAGGAACAGAATAATAATAATAATAATAATAATAATAATAATAATAATAATGTAAGAAATAGAAGCAGAAGGGAAGAAGAAACAAGAATCAGAACAAAAAAGAAAAACAGAAACGGAAGAAGAAAAAGAAGAAAAAAGGAGAAGAAAGTAAAAGAGAAGTGAGAGGAACAGAAGAAGAAGAAGAAATAAAAGATGATAATAATGATGAGGAGGAGGATGATGATGGTGGCGATGATAAAGAATAAAAAACAGACTAAAGAAGAAGAAAAGAAGAAAAAGAAAAAATGACGATGTTGATAATGATGATGATGATGATGGTAAGAAATAGGAAAAGGAAGAAAGACGAAATAGAAGGACCAGAAAAAAGAAAAAGAGAAACAGAAAAAGAAAAAGAAGACAAAAGAAGAAAGAAAAAAGAAAAAGAGAAACAGAAGAAGAAGAAGAAGAAGAAGAAGAAGAAGAAGAAGAAGAAGGTATTCCAGGACTTCGAAAATCTAGAAGTACTGTTCTATTCAGATGAGGGCATAATGGTTAACGTGGACAACGGAATGCGAACAGTCAACTACTTAAGTGCTATACAAGGTACACACTTTGGGCGATCATGTCTCGAAAGAGATATGACTGACTGGACAGAAGATTATCCCGTAGTAGGTTGCAATTGTTTTCTGCGGTAGACTGGTTGCCAGCCAAGGTTATAGAACCCAATCTATTCTATTATTTAACCCATAACTGGAGGGAAGAGATGGATTAATACCTTTCCCAAGGGTATTTGTGCGTAAGTGAATGCAAGGGATCCAACTAGAATTCGAACTCGGTACCCCGATTTGTCGTTCCGAGTCGATATTCACTGCACCACAACGCACATCCCTCAACTCTTTTACGTTTTTATATTCATCGAAGGCCCTAAATTAGTTTGCTAACTAGCATCACCAACCTACAGAGTATGCAATTAGAACCCCTACTAGGCTTGTCATACGAATTATAAATCTATTAGGTTGAGTGAGTTATACAGTTATTATATTTAGTAAATTATACTGTTATTTGGTTGATTGAATTATATAGTCACTAGTTGTATAACCCGGTGTTGCTTGGACATTTTTAGTAGTCATGTTGCAATGGTAAGGTCAAGTGCTTAGTCCAAAAGCTCCAGTATGAGGTTGTCGTAACGCGTAAATTAAAAAAAGTATTGGTTTTTGTTGTATTTGTAAAACAGGATTAATGCTTGGTCAATTTTGACAATAAACGGTAATATTCTATGTACAATTGGAAGAACGGTGGTGGGCGTTACGGAAGCCTGTAATGTGATGAGATGACGTAATAACGCAGAAAAAGTGGATGCATTGTCCCTGCAACGTCAGAGGGGTTGGCACCTTGTAGAAAACATGAAATTGTTATGGCATATGATAAGGTAGAAGTTACAAAAAAGACCCGATTTTTGTTGGAATACAACTAAGCATTTCGGAGAAATAAACGATCACAAAGGCAACATTTTCATTAATTTTTGCCGCATCCTGTGTTTCAATTGACATTTTTGTTCGCATAAAAAGTCATTATACTTTGATCAACCAATCACTCGATTTTTGGTTGAGTTTGATTGAAGCGTCTAGGAGAAATGCATAAGTCCGTGAAAGACCATCCAAAATTATGTATATCGTATATTTCTGACGAAACTTGTACATTGATTCGAAAAAATTTTGTGTACACCAAAGTTTCAGACCTTGATATACAAGTTACCCGATTTTGGTTGAATTCGCATAAGGCGTCTTGGAGGAGAAGAGGTCTTAAATTCTCAGCGTTTCGATGACTTCTGCCATACCCTGTAAATCTACTTGAAAAACATTTGCGCACATCAAAGTCCCATGTCATGTCATGTCATATTCAGCATAATTTGCACTGACGTGCTGCTCCTCATCAGATAGTTCTTCTTCTTCTTCTTCTTCTTCTTCTTCTTCTTCTATGTGCCCTGCTCCTTCAGAGCGTAGGTGATCATAGTTCTTCACGTCTCCCTATCCCTGGTGGTTCTTAGTATGTTTTCTCCTGTTACACCTAGCAATCCCCGTTCCGTCATCCACCTGATCAGGCCCTGCAAATATGTTATTCGCTGCCTTCCTCTGTCTCTTTTTCCTTCTATCTGGCCTGTCGGTATCAGGTTCTCAAAGTTCTCCTTCCTCATTGCATGTCCCAGGAACTTCAGTTGTCTCTTCCTGATGCTCAGTATTAATTTCCTTTTTGTTGCCATTCTTTCCAACACCTCATTGTTGCTTGCATGCTCAGTCCACGATATCCACAGTATCCTTCTGTAGAACCACATTTTCACTGCTTCAAGTTTTTTCCTCATTTTCGATGATATTGTCCAACATTCACTACCGTATTGAAGAACTGACATCACATAGCAATCTAGCACTCTCTTAGTTTCTAGTAAAATTTTCCTGTGTCTTAGTACTTTACTCAGCTTCTGGAACGCGTCCTTTGCCATGCCTATTCGCCTTCGCATCTCTGTGTCACACTTTCCATCTCCTGTTAGAACATTTCCTAGGCATTTAAATTTTTGTACTTGCTTTATTCTTGCTCTTTTAGCTATTCGATATCATTTCAGTGAAATATCACAAGTTTTGACGCGACAAATGTTTTAACCTTGAATCTGGTTTTCATTAGAAAAGTTTTCTCCATCAAAGCCTTTTGTCAGCAACCAAAATACGTAACACAGACCACCCGACTTCCAAAGTTTGTTCTTGCAGTATGCGGCCTTGCGTTGTCATGAAGGAAAACAGCATTTTTTGCTGTTGACAAAATCTTTTTGAAGCTGCTGGACGTATAAATGTGCATTGCGTTTAAAGGAATCGAGATGAATAATACCCCGATAATTCCACCACACGCCCAACATTGCCTTTCTTTCATAGATCTAAACTATTTGTTGTGTAGAAAGGCTCTAATCTTCTCTACAGTTTAACAGAAGTGGTTGGAAGAAAGATTTATTTTCCTATTTACGTTACTCCCGATATGGGCATTGGTATATCCATGATATAACAACACCGAAGCTCACGAACCGGACGGAACGGAATAGCTGAAAGAAAAGGAATGACACACATGCTTTGTTCTCAGAGACTTTTATATACTCCGACACACACAAAACTATACATATACATATTTACAAGTGTCCCATATGGAGAAATGAATATATCAAACATGAAAAAAAAAAAAACAAAGTAGAGAAAGGAACAAAAGAAACGGTTTTACATATAATTTAGAAATGCTTCTGACCTGGAAAAGCCACTTTTAGGATTCTGAGACACAAACGGAAACGGCACATGTGCTTTTAAGCTGCTGGGAAGACAGATTGAACCTCAGCCTGGGTCAACTGAGATCTGATTAGCACTGGTATGGTGTGACGGCACGAAACGGCCGTCACGTAGCCCACTTGACTTAACTCCACCAAAGGAAGATAAGCGCATACTGTAGCCCAATAGCATCATTATTGAAACATCGTTATTGTTCGTCCGCTGTGAGTAGAACGACTTATCGTGGAACAGTAGCAAAAAGTAGGTCGCTAAGGGGTAGCACTTTCAGTTTGTACTGAACTACAGTATGCTCAATCCATGTTCTCATCTAATTAAACACTTCTTCACTCAACCTTTTGTTTCCAGTGTTTTCCTAACAGTCTCACTAACCAGCGACTACAAGCGTTATACAAACTTTGTAATACTATTTGTGACGGTTATGGAGATTTATCCTTGTCAATCAATTTCCAAATCTTTATAGACATGTTGCGGCTGCTAGACGCATAAATGTGCATTTATTGTCTCACTGCGTTTTAAGAAATCTAAACAAATAATATCCCGATGATTCCATCACCCCCCCCCCCCCCCCAATATTGCCTTTTTTCATAGATCTAAGCTATTTGTTGTGTAGAAAGTCTCTAATTTTCTCTACACTCTAACGGGGAGGGGCTTGGAAGAAATATGTATTTCTTATTATTATGTACATTGTTGTATGCCAACTACTTTTCATCACCTGTTTTGATATATTTCAGGAACGGTTTGTTAGAATGATATCTTCGTCATTAAAATTGGTTCCCCCAAACGGAAATGACTTATGATTCAGTCTAATAGAGTCAGTCAGTTAAGTGCCATACGTGATACACGCTTGGGCGATCATGTCCCTTTCGAGACATGACTCACTAGACAGATGATTTTCCCTCAGTAGGTTGCCATTGCTTTCTGCGGTAGATTAGTTGCCACAGAACCTAATCTGCCCTGTTATTTAACCCATAAGTGGTTGGAAGAAGTCGATTAATATCTTTCCCAAGGGTATTTGTGCGGAAGTGAATGCAAGGAATTCAACTGAAATTCGAACTCGGCTCCTCGATTTCTCTTTCGGAGCCGATATGCACTGCACTACAATGCACATTCTAGAGTAATAGAGCAAAAGGATGATTTTAAATGTTTTGTAAACTTTATCACAGGTTGGTTATACTCTGGCCTCGCGAACGTTGTTTTAACAGCAGAGATAAACCTATAAGTAACCTCACGAATCTTGACTCATGTCTAGTTTTCCAATCGGCGAACGGCCAAACATATCCGAGCGATGCAGATGAGAATATCAAGGGTGAAAAAATAGGTACAGGGAAATCAGGATATGAAAATTAATCAGATATCCTTTCTCCATTTCTGCTTCATTCCTCAATTCGTTTGTTTCACGCATGCGCAGATGCTGTGTTCAGATGTACTCAAGAAAAAATGGCGCTAATTAGCGTACGAACAAGAATTTCAATTAAAGTAACTTATAAAATTTTTAAAAAAATAGCGGTTCTTATCAAAGTCCTGCTGAATTTTTAACAGAAAGAATATAGGAAAATATTTTTTGGGATATTGATTCTCAATAAAACTGCTTTAATAAAGTCAGCTGGGAAAATGAGGTAAGACTACGCATGTATACATGTGTGTGTGTGTTTCCGTATATATATATATATATATATATATATACGGAAACACACTACCAATAGTGTGCAAAAGTATTAGGACAGGGTTTATTTTCTTAAAAACCTTACTGAAATTCAAATACAGGGTGAAAAGCCAAGTAAATTGCTAATAAATATTGATTATTTAAAACTAGGTGCCAAAAAATGTATTAAAAAGAAGTTAAATTAAATTCTTCCTATTTTCTATTAAACAAGTTATTTTCAGACTACTCAGTTGAACATCTATGGGATATTTTGGATAAAATAATTGATAAATCTAATGTTACTTCGCAAGACACACTTTGGGAACAAATACAAGCTGCTTGGCAGGAGAAACCATTAGATACATTGAAGAAACTTGTGATGTCAATGCCTGACAGAATGAAGGCTGAGATCAAAGCAAAAGGCTATTATACTAAATTTATTTTGTAACAAGTATTTTTTTCTTGTTAAAGCATTTGTTGAGTAAATCAAATAAAATTACTTAATTTAAATTATTTTCTGTCAATATGCCACATAAAAGATAAAATAGTTCTTGTCCTAATACTTTTGTACAGTACTGTATATATATATATATACTAGATGCGATTGGTAAATTGTCGCAATTATTTTATTATTGCGAAATGAAAGGCTATTATATACTAAATATCAAATTTATTTTGTAACAAGTATTTTTTTCTTGCTGAAGTATTATTTGAGTAAATCAAATAAAATTACTTAAAATAAATTGTTTATTTTCTGTTAATATGCCACAAAAAAGATAAAATAGTTCTTGTTTTAATTCTTTTGCACAGTACTATATATATATATATATATATATATATATATATATATATATATATATATACCAGGAACTGGAAGTGTTGATTATTATTTTTTTATATCCTTGCGGTTGTGGCCGGTATCCTTTTCTGCAAGAATAGTGATTTTCTTTCAGGGTAGGCCCCAGCCATTTCATCCTCTATCATCGGACGGTCCTGTGGGAACCGGAAACTGCTATTCGGATCAAAAATTCACAACTTGGCGAATGTCGGTGGTCCCTTCAGTATAACCCGGCGTTGCTCGGGTATAATGAAAGCTTTAAAGCTAATCCATGGTCCTGGAGCTCAGACTCTTTGGACATTGGCACGAAAGACTAAAAAGCAATAGCTGTTTCCGGTTGACTGAAAGAAAAAATGAATGGATTTAAGTCACATTTTAAAGTTTGATGAGAATAGGATAAAAATTGTGCATTTGTATAAAGGACATACAGCAGATAAACTTTATCAACATTGATTTATTGACACGTTCTGGATATTGGCCATGCAGGGGTTTGTCTTGCCAGCGTTGTTTCATCTGTTCAAGAGCTTTATCCTTGGCTTTCATTTTCATATTTTTTGCCGCAATAGTTGGTTCTTGACTTCTGTTTTGCTTTTCTACATAATCTACTAACCGTAAATCTTGTTTGTATTTCCTGCCTTCTTTTATTATTGAATATTTTTTTCTTCCTGCTTTCATGTTGTTTGACTAATTGTATCATCCAGTCTTTTGTTGGTTATTATTATTATTATTATTATTATTATTATTATTATTATTATTATAACCAGATAGATAGATAGATATGAACAGAATGTGAGAGATAGATATGAATGGATTGTAAAGAGAATGTGATAGATAGATAGATAGATAGATAGATAGATAGATAGATAGATAGATAAGGAGAGACTGAATGAGATAGATAGATAGATAGATAGATAGATAGATAGATAGATAGATAGATAGATAGATGAGACTGATGAGATAGATAGATAGATAGATAGATAGATAGATAGATAGATAGATAGATAAGAACAGAAGAAGAAAGAAAGAAAGAAAGAAAGAAAGAAAGAAAGAAAGAAAGAAAGAGTTTAATTGAAAGTAAAGGGTTGGTTACAATGAAATATGAAGAGGTAGTCGCCTACACCCCACCCCGACATATGATGGGCGTGTGTAGTATTGAAATGTTCGAGTCATTTTTACCAAATTCTATCCAAGAATCAGATCGTAGTGGTAGTTAGGGGAGATAAAGTCGAGAACTTTCCGGAATTCGCTCCAATTATTTTTTTAAACTTTTAGTTCCTATTGGATCGTCGAGTGGACATGAAGAGAAAAGTCATTCCAGCGGGTGTTGTGCATAAACAAAAGTATATGTTACATGCAAACTGGCCTCAAATGCCACCTCAAGTGGAATTGCGATGAGGACACTATTATTTGAAACACAATACATTTGTAGTACAGATATTCACTCCTGACACAGCCGCACGCGGACAAACACATGGAGACACGTGAATTTTTAAGACAGAAAATATTTGCGAATGTTTTGAAATCTAATCTAAACTTATTTATAAATGGAACTTTGTCTGTGTGTGTGTGTGTGTGTGTGTGTGCGTGTGTTTGTGTGTGTCCGTTACCTATAGACTTCGAAACGGCTGAACCGATTTTTGAAAATTTACATAGTTGTACTACAAGCGTCTGCGAGTGTTCTTAGCTAGGTTTTGTGTCGATGTACCCCGATAAATCGGGTTATAGAAGGAGTGGTCCGATTTTAATCAAATTTCATACACTCATAGACAAAGACATAAGAAACGATATTCAGAAGTTTCAAGGTTGCAGTTCTTACAATAGTGCAGAAAATCGATAATACATATATATATATATATATATATATATATATATATAAGACAAGATGTTTGTGTGTGTGTCTGTTTATCTGTCTGTATATTCTTTATACAAATGCACAATTTTTTCCGATTCTCACCAAACTTCACACAAATATTCTTTAGGATGAATCTGAGCTCCAGGATCATGGATTAGTTTTAAAGCTTTCATTACACCCGAGCAACGCCGGGCTATACTGCTAGTTTGTTTATAATCAGTTATTTTGGTGTCGTCTTTGCTGAGAACACTAACAATAAGGCAAATATATACGGTCACTTATAATGAAGTATATACAGTCCGGCACTTTTAATCCGGTATTTGGGGTTCAACCCCTTTAATACGGTACTGTGTAGTCCTACCCGTTTAATCTGGTACGTTGTGGTCCGACCCTTTCAATTCGGTACTGTATGGTCCGACAAGTCTTGGAAACTAAAATAAAGCAGGTAAAGAAGTCTGAATACCTGGGAAGTGTTCTGACGGAAGATGGAAGGTGTGGCACTGAAATCCGAAGTGCAATTGGCAAGTGCCAAAGACGCATTTCAAATGCTAACCAGAATACTAAGAGACAGGAAGATCCCATTAGAAAACAAAGAAAATTATGCGAGACTGCTCTGTGATATCCGTCCTTCTATATAGTAGCGAATGTTGGACTATTTCTTCAAAGATGAAAGAGTGACTCAAAGCAACAGAAATGTGGTTCTACAGAAAGATGCTAAGGATACCATTGACCTAGCACGTGAGCAACGACAAGGTGATGGAGAGTATGCAAACGAGAAGAAAACTTCTCTTTTGCATCAGGAAGAGACAACTGAGGTATCTGCGACAGGTATTGAGGAAGGAGGGTTTGGAGAATCTAATACTCACATGACGGATAGGGAAAAAGGCAGACAGGAGAAAGCATTGTGAGACATACTTGATGGGCTTGAGCTGATGATTGGTGGAGCGTGGTTTGAGAGAGATTCAAAGAGGAAAAATAGTAACAGAACAAGGGAGATGGGCAAGTAGAAGTTCATCGCCTACGTCCTGAAGGAACATGGTATATAAAGGAAAAGTATATGTCCGATAACTCCCAAGGTCCGGGACTTTTTTGAGTCAGCCACCTTTATTTTGTTGAACTGCTATGAGGTTAATGCCACATGTTCTTTGCATTAAGAAAATTTTGGGGGTAGAGTAAAAAATATTTTTCCGGGTGCAATTCTACTATTTAATCCACACCTGGGAGAAAGAAATGGATTTATACCGCTCTTAGGATTATTTGAGCGTAAGTGAATACCACGAATTCGACTGAAATTCGGACCCAGTTCTCATTTTCTCGATCCGAACATTTGATGAAGAAAGAAAGAAAGAAAGAAAGAAAGAAAAATGGATGAAAAAGAAAATAAACAAAAACAAAAAATAAATAGTGAATGAAAATAATCAGCTGGTCAAGAAAGATAAAAACAAGAATGAATACCTCGTGAGAGACGGATTTGTTTTTTACGGTTTATCAACCCCTTGTACATTATTAACAGATGAAACACAGTTGGGGTTGCAAAGATCATAATTTTCCTCTTTGCGAGTAAATATTGCATTAAGATTTTTTTCAAAGACAATAATAATTTTTCCAGATGCAAGTCCTAAAATTTAAATCTTAGTTAGGTGTAGGAATTGAATTCATACCTTTCTCAAGTGTTTTTACACACAAGTGAATGTAAAGAACACGACAGGAATTCGAACTGAACCTTTAATTTTCACATTCCAAACACATGGTGAAAAAAGAAAGAAAGAAAGAAAGAAAAGAGAAAAAAAGAAATAAAATAGATAATTGGGTGAAGAAAGAAAGAAAGAAAGAAAGAAAGAAAGAAATATAAGTGAGTAAAGAAAGAAAGAAGGAAAGAAAAAAGAAAGAATAAATGAAAAAGAAAGAAAGATAACTCTTTTTATTCCGAGGGAATATTATTAAAATCTTTTTGAGAATGGCAATAATATTTCCCAACATGAAAATTCGTCTATTTAACCCATAGCTGGGAGCAAGAAAAGGATTCATACCTTTTCCAAGAGTATTTATGCGTAAGTGAATGTAATGAACATAACAGGAATTCGAAGTCAACTTTCATTTTCACATTCCAAACCCATGGTAAAGAAAGAAAGAAAGAAAGATGAGTTGATAAAGAAAGAAAGAAAGAAAAAAAGAAAGAAAGAAAGAAAGATGAGTTGATAAAGAAAGAAAGAAAGAAGGAAAGAAAGAAAGAAAGAAAGAAAGAAAGATAAGTGGGTAAAGAAAGAAAGAAGACAAGAAAAAAGAAAGAATAAATGAAGAAGAAAGAAAGGAAGATGAGTTGAGAAAGAAAGAAAGAAAGAAAGAAAGAAAGAAAGATGAGTTGATGAAGAAAGAAAGAAAGAAAGAAAGATAAGTGGGTAAAGAAAGAAAGAAGATAAGAAAAAAGAAAGAATAAATGAAAAAGAAAGAAAGAAAGAAAGAAAGACAACTCTTTTTATTCCGAGGGAATATTATTAAAATCTTTTTGAGAATGGCAATAATATTTCCCAATATGAAAATTCGTCTATTTAACCCATAGCTGGGAGCAAGAAAAGGATTCATACCTTTTCCAAGAGTATTTATGCGTAAGTGAATGTAATGAACCTAACTGGAATTCGAAGTCAACTTTCATTTTCACATTCCAAACCCATGGTAAAGAAAGAAAGAAAGAAAGATGAGTTGATAAAGAAAGAAAGAAAGAAAAAAAGAAAGAAAGAAAGAAAGATGAGTTGATAAAGAAAGAAAGAAAGAAGGAAAGAAAGAAAGAAAGAAAGAAAGATAAGTGGGTAAAGAAAGAAAGAAGACAAGAAAAAAGAAAGAATAAATGAAAAAGAAAGAAAGGAAGATGAGTTGAGAAAGAAAGAAAGAAAGAAAGAAAGAAAGAAAGATGAGTTGATGAAGAAAGAAAGAAAGAAAGAAAGAAAGAAAGATAAGTGGGTAAAGAAAGAAAGAAGATAAGAAAAAAGAAAGAATAAATGAAAAAGAAAGAAAGAAAGAAAGAAAGACAACTCTTTTTATTCCGAGGGAATATTATTAAAATCTTTTTGAGAATGGCAATAATATTTCCCAACATGAAAATTCGTCTATTTAACCCATAGCTGGGAGCAAGAAAAGGATTTATATCTTTTCCAAGAGTATTTATGCGTAAGTGAATGTAACGTGTAGCTGTATTTCCACGTCGGTATATATATTTATACATTTTTTTATTTTTTGGTTTAATACAACAGAGTGTGAAATACTAATATTAGTGGTATTGTTAGTTGTGCTTCATTGTAATCCGCGATGTGAGCTTACGTAAAAAAAAAATATCTTTAATATTATTATGTACTTGTAAAATCCGGGGAATAGAGAAATTGGCTGATAATTGGGAAAAAAGAGAAAAATATAATTTTTCTTCTATGCCACTGCCCGGCCGGTCGCTGTTGCTTTCGATCCCGATAGCTGGTCGTAGATTGACTCTGTCATAGTGATCTCCCTTGTCCCACGTTGTGTTGATTAATCACAAGGCAGTCATGTTAGTTCTCCACTAGCTGTCTCTCTGCAGAACTAAACAACTAGACAAAAGACTTAACACCATCACTTAGATAAGAATATCCGCATCTTCGTTTCTAATATCTATTTCCGAGTCGCAGACACCCTTAGGTGACGGGAAATATTTTTATTATCTGCTTTATGTTTCCTTTCTGCTTGATGTCAAGTTAAATATCTCTTAAACCCGGAATCAGATATTTGTTATCTTATTGCTTTTTTACAATTCACGCGGGCAAGACAATGCCTTTGAATACAATAATAAAAGTAAAATCTCTTTTCGGTTATTACTAATGTCCAGCGAAAACAACAATTGAATATATATATATATATATATATATATATATATATATATATATATATCCTGACAACAGAGAGCAAAACTTGTTAGTTTTCATGAGTGGGCAAAAACCAACATCTATTGTTCGTCGTACTCTATGACATAAAAAAACAAATCTAAGTCTTTTTTTTCATCTTTCTATCTCAGGTTTAAAATAACAACAAAGAAACACCATTTGTTATCTTTTGTTCCTCTTCCTTCGCTCATATTCGGAGAATAAAGAAAATTTCTTTTAGTACGTTTTCTTCTGATCGATAATAGTAATTAAAAGATTTTCCAGTTATAGTTAATAATTAATAAAATGAATTACCTCCGTTCCGCCAAAATATTGTTACACTTCTTTTTTCGTGTTCGAAACGAATTGTTTTGGGCCAGTGGAAGTTTGCAAAATGGCCGTAGCCATAATAAATTGTCAGGACCTTGATGAGGTTAAGGTGAGGTCAGATTCACTTCCTGCAACTGCTGGGAAGAGGATTTGAAAACCTAAAAATAATGTAATTAAGAAGAAGACGAAAATAAAATTACGTCATATGAGGTGTTGATATTTCATTCGTCGAGCTCTAACTCCCCGTAAATCGTGTGCGTGAAAAATAATCTCATTGGTCAACAGCTTTGAGTGGTATAGATGCCCCAAGAGGATTGGGGATGACTATAAAAATGTAGACTCAGCGAGATAAGTTAGATTTTGAGAGATATTTTCAGGCGACAAAGACCAAACGACCCCCTACCGCCCGCTGCCACATCGCACTGTTATTCGGCTGTTTTTGCAAAGTTTGATAGAGACCGAAAAGACGTTTTTTTTTATGTGGAGAATTGGCAGCCTGATTATTTTTAAAAATTGAAAGCTCTGATTACTTTTAACGAAACTCCGAAAGGACTTATTTTTATTTGAAGATTGAAAATGAATTTTTAAACGATTCCTCTCTCCGTTGTAAACTTGAATTTCGACAATTGTATTTTCTGCTTTTGTAATTAATTATTTTTTATCAAGACTTTCTTTCGTAACTCATCCAGGCGTCTTCAAACTTATTCATTTATTTAATTTTTTTTTTTTTTTTTTTTTTTTTTTGGTGCCGTAATTATTTTAACACAAGTGTACACAAGTGTCCGGTTTGGATATGGTAGAAATATGGCTCCCGGGTTTTCACAACGTGACATTCTGAAATCAAAAGAGTGGGCAATGAGTTCGTTGTTGTAATAGACGTCTTGAGAACCAGCTACTGTGACGAGATCATCACGACTAGCGACCCGAAAGCGTCGTCATAATTGGTGCCGTTTCGACATCATCATCGTAGCAGGCTCCGGACCATAGGGGCAGCGAGCCAACCAACCAGCCGGCCAAGAGTGTTACAATGAATCTGACTGGAATTCGAACTCAACTTTCATTCTCACATGCTAAACACATGGTAAAGAAAGAAAGAAAGAAAGAAAGAAAGAAAGATAACTCTATTTATACCGAGGGAATATTATATTAAAATCTTTTTGAGAATGGCAATAATATTTCCCAACATGAAAATCCGTCTATTTAGCCCATAGCTAGGAGTAGGAAATGGATTCCTATCCTTTCCCAAGAGTATTTCTACGTAAGTGAATACAATGAACCTGACTTGAATTCGAATGGTGCTTTCCAATTTCTCCGTATGAACCTCTATCGATTACACAGCACATTCAATTTATGGGTAATTGGAGTTTGGAGAATTTGATACTCACGGGACAAATTAAAGGCAGTAGTGGCAGAGGGAAAACGTGCTTGAGCGAATTATTGGTAAAACAATGCATGAGGAAAGTAAAAAAACAAGCAATGCTAGAGCTACATAAGATAGAAAGTTGTAGAGAGCCATAAAGAAAGAAGAAAGAAAGAATAACTGAAGAATTAAGACCGTCTGGCACCATCCGTCTCCGTGTTTATGGATTCCCTAAGATTCATAAGAAGGTTTTGCCTTGAGACCCATACTGTCTGTGATTGCGTCTTCTAAAAATAAAGTCGCAACATGGCTGGCTATAATGTTGCAACCAGTTTTGCAGCATTATAGTTCTTTCTGTATTAAAGATTCCTTTTCCTTTTTCCAATGTATTTGGAATTATGATGTCACTGATGGATCTATTGTTATATAGCAAGAAACAGACAAACACGGGTGTATATATAAAAATATATATTATATTTTTATTAACGACGATGGACCGTGTCGCCTAGGAACAGAGAGTGAGAGAGGGAGCTCTTCTAATGGGTTGACGTGGTGTTCGACGTGGAGTTCGACGTGGTGACGGGGGGTTCGACGTGTGTGTAACCTCTCTGCTTAACTCTTCTAGCTTCTTCTTCGACTTCTGCCGAGACTGACTTCTGTCGAGGCTGACTGACTTCTTCTTCTTCGACTTCTCTTCTTGTCTACTTCTGGAGACTGTGACGAGACTGACTGGAAAGACTGTGTTTTTCGCAGTCTTTATATATCTTCCAAAACCGGGGACTCGTTTCTTCCGGTTTTGCCTTGATCACGCGACGCCTACGCGACGCCTACGTAAATTCTCAGAGACCCTGTCTGTTTGCTCTGAGCTATTTCCGCTCTGCCGGAAATAGGGTCAAAATGACATCCGCTGCTTTCAATGACCGAAAACACCCACGCTTCATCGGCCTTCTTGGGTCGGGCCAGATTATTATATTACACTATGTGTTCGTTTGACATCTGAAGCCTCTTCACTTGTGTTCCTTTGTCGTAGGAATTTAACTCCCCCGGCTATAGCTGAAGTTGTTTCCGTTGAATTTTTCCACCATGTCTGACGATTTTAGTTTATATAATATTATTTATCGTTTGATTGATGGTGTAGCGATGGGTTCCCCTTTGAGCCCTGCCTTGGTGAATATTTTTGTGGAATTTAATGGGGTGAGCCTACTTTTAGGTTATTCCTGGCCCACGTTTTACTTCCATTGTGTGGATGACACATTCTGTGTTTTTAACAATGAATCGGAAGTTGACCAACTCTTCTCCCTACTCATTGGTGTTCATCCTGCCCTTAAATTTACGGTAGGTAACGAAGGCGAATTGGCATGACAAAGGACGCGTTCCAGAAGATGAGCAAAATACTAACACACAGGAAAATCTCAATAGAAACGAAGAAAAGAGTGCTAGGCTGCTACGTGATGTCAATTCTTCAATACGGCTGTGAATGCTGGACAATATCATCGAAAATGAGGACAAAACTGGAAGTGGCCGAAATGTGGTTCTACAGAAGGATGCTACGGATATCGTGGACTGAGCATACAAGCAACGACGAGGTGTTAGAAAGAATGGCAACAAAAAGGAAATTGATGCTGAGCATCAGGAGGAGACAACTGAAGTTCCTGGGACATGCAATGAGGAAGGAGAGCCTGGAGAACCTGATACTGACTGGACAGATAGAAGGAAGGAGAGACAGAGGAAGGCAGCGGATAACATATTTGCAGGGTCTGATCAGGTGGATGACGGAACGGGGGTTGCCAGGAGCAACAGGAGCAAACATACTAAGAGCCACAAGGGATAGGGAGACGTGGAGAGCCATGATCGCCTACGTCCTGAAGGGACTGGGCACATAGAAGAAGAAGAAGAAGAAGAAGAAGAAGAAGAAGAAGAAGGAGGAGGTCAATTGTTCATTGCCCTTCTTAGATGTTCTGGTTCATAGAACAACTTCCTGTTTTATTACTTCAGTTTATAGAAAGTCTACCTTTATGGGTCTCTTTACTCGATGGGGTTCCTTTTGTCCTAAACAACAAAAGATCAATCTGATCAGGATTTTGACCCACTGTGCACTAATGATTTATTCAGATGACACCTTGAAAGATGTAATTATTTGTATAACTAGTATCTTTGTGAACAGTGGTTATCGTTTGGACATTGTTTAGTCGGTTATTCGGTATAAGATTGCTGAGTTCAATAAAATTAAACTTTCAACGGTTATTAAATGCCCGGTCTATCTCCGAGTACAGTGGTTGTGTAGGATTAGTGAGTCCTTCGCCAAGCGGATTTCATCTAGTTTACGTCAGTGTTATTATACAACTAACGTTCATGTTGTTTTTAAAATTAAGTCTGTCTTCCCATCCATGCGTAAAGACCTTCTAATCAACCACCATATTAATTCTGTTATTTATTATTTTAAATGTAGTCCTGGAATCGACTACATAGGTAGAACGACGCGGAGTCTGGATGTTAGGATTAAATAACATGTGTCTACTAAAATACTCAATAAGAAGTTTTCGTCTGGTGATACAATACGGGTCTTCTATTGCGGATCATTTGATAAATAATCCGAGTTGTGCTGTGGATTTTAGTGTGAACTGGTTTTTTGTTTTGGCCAAATGTTTGAGACGCTGTTTATCAGGTCTAGGCGACCCTCTCTTTGTAAACAAAGGTACTGTTTGCTTGGGCTTGTTCTGTTGGGTCTCTAGCATCTTCAGATGTAATAACTTTTATTTTTTTGCCTTTCCGTTCATTCACATCATCCATGACTGATTTTCTTTTCATAATTTTTCCCCGTTTACAGTTCTGACGAAAAGGGACGAAACCGGTTGACTAGTGTTTTTGTTTTAAAATTTATCATGGCCTATTATAGTAAAAATGCCTTGTCTTCAACGCCATAATACGATTTTTACCGTCAAAAATATATTTAAATATATATATATGAAATGATTTGTTTGAATATTATTTTTGATTGATACTCGTATTTAAGTAGATATTCTGTTTATAATCAAACAATGTTATATATTTATTTCTACCGGCCTGATTATTTGCGATACATTTTTATTACGAAAATGTGTGTCATTCGGCAGGATTCGAACCTGCGACTCCTATCCACATAAATAATTTCGGAATAAAATTTGCGTAATAACTTCTGACTGACGCTGTTCATAAACATATATTCTCATACACGTATAAATATAGACATATACATATATAGATATACATATACTTATACATATACTTATATACGTATATATGCGTATACTTATACATATATACATTTGCATATATACATATATATTTATACTAATGTACATACACATTAACACACTTATATTTACGCACACACACACACACACACACACACACATCGACACAAACATAAATACACACTCACAAACGCACACACAAGTACATACACATAAAGGGTGTCCATAAAGTCCGTGTACACTTAAAAAAATATAATTATTGTATTTATGATAGACACAACCCGTAAAAAATGCTATGAAGTTTAATTTACTTAGTTTTAAGTATAGTTATTGAAAAACTTTTTACCACAAAATTTGCAACGATTTTTAAATAAGTAAACAGATGGATCGGAAGGGGTGGACCATTTTATTGGCCTCCACCATCGCCAGATTTGACTCCATTAGAATTTTTTATGGGGACATGTAAAAACAATTGTGTATGCAACCATACCTAGTTCATTAGTAGATTTGAAAGCTAAAATAACTAATGGGATTTCAGGCATTACTGTAA